>SJOL01006469.1:1317947-1328545 GCA_004794785.1 Opisthorchis felineus
ACCGACCGCGGTTCACAATTTCAGTGTAACCTCTTCTGTGAACTTCTACACTATTCGGTTTTCACCACATTTCGACAACCACGTATCACCCCTGTTCCAACGGTCTAGTTGAACGTTTCCATCGCTACCTCAAAGCTGCATTGACTGCCCAAATGAACCCATCTTCATGGTCTTTTTCTTTACCCCTCATTTTGCTAGCTATTCGTTCCACCATTAAGGAGGATCTTCACTGTTCACCAGCCGAACTAGTGTATGGTACAACTTTACGTTTACCCGGTGAACTGGTTTCCCCTTCTGGCGCAGAGCCCATATCATTCGTCACATTTGTCACCCGCCTAAAGCAGCACATGTCTGAACTTGGTGCCACGCCGAAAAGACGATCAACACGAAAAGAGCACATCTCAACCGATCTCTTTTCTACACCATTTTTGTATTTGGCTGACATGACGCAACAAAGAAATTACTTCAACCCTGTTATGATGGTCCCCTCAAGGTCATTGAACGCCACTCCAAATACTTCGTTTTAGAGAGAATCGGAAAGCATGATAAAGTCTCCATTGATCGTCTGAAGCCTGCCTATATCGAAGCACCCACGACCACATTCAGCAATCCTGCTATCCCACCAGCACCAGAACCCACTCCAGATACACTCACCATCAACCTTACTCCTCCCACTAGTCGTTCTGGACGGCGTGTCCGTTTCCCTCGGCACTTAACTGATTGCGAAAGGCGAAGTGAGCAAATTTTGATTCATTATTTTCATTATTCGGGCGTTTTCCCATTTCATGGCCTACGCTCTAGTGGAGGAGTAGTGTGGTGTTTTGTACCTTTATTTTGCTTTCATTATAATGCTAAGTACTTCGTCAATTCCATAAACGTTTTTTGTTTAAATACGCAAAACCACAAAAACGCGCAGTTGTACAATTTATATACAATACAGACGCAGTCACATGCCCCGACTTTCTCTTCTCTTTTCGCTCGCGCTTACAGCAGTCATTCGCGAGCTTCATGTGTTACTTCTGCTATCAAAACATTTCAGACTATCCCCGGATTTTATTATACGTGAGAACTGTTCAAAAGGAGATCCCCGGACCACCGTAATTGGATCATTATTTATTCACTGAACTGGCCCAACGATGAACTGTTTTGAAGAGAACAATTCTTTGTGAGTCCTTTTCATTCGACCCTTTTTATTATTGTGTACTCAATTCAGAGTAATTCTACTTACTTCTTTGCCCCACACTCCTCCTAAAGTAGCTTTTTGGGTAGCCATACCACTACACATTCACTGTCCACCCCAAATTATGGAACTGTGCATCTCACGTGGCAAATTCCTGATAAACTAACCCATCACTGTGGAAGTTCTATCCCAATCAGTCTTCACGTTTTCGCTGCTCCTTATGGCAACACCTCTGCATTCTTATACTGTTCTTTATTTCTGTCTCCTGGACTATAATAGCATCATTTTGGCAAGCTTAGTCAATCCTTGATAGTAAGCTACAAAGCATAAATCCGATCTATCTCACCCCATTTAGCCACTTGTTGACACCACCCTAACTGTAATAAACTTTAAGTTCTTTTTTCTATTAATGGAATCCATTCTATCTGAGACCTCCTAGAACTCATCAGGCCTTAGTGACTTCTCACGTTCCCTCCTCTTCCCAAGCTTCTAACGCCCTGTATGATCAATATCCACTCCAAATGGTCTGTGATTTGCATATAAGCGGACCTCCAAGCAAACCAAAACGGCCTATGATCCTGCATTAGGTTTGTTCTAATCCAATGTACCCCCATGGCCAACAAGATATCCCACCGCCCACAGAATCGCACATCCCAAGTCCGACCATCCCAAAAACGACGTTCACTACGAGTCTGTCCAGAAACCGAAGTATGTCAGTGCATTGATGGGATGGCATTATCATATCCAGTCTGATGGCACGCCCGCAACTATTTCCTTCGTACTTTCAACTCGCCCACTTGTTCCCTTGCCTGCAACTACGAACAAATTGTTTACCTGGCCTCGGCCGCCCCTGGGACGAATTCGATCAAACCCGCTGAACTACTCTTTCGGACCTGACCATCCCGGATTTGCGATTTCAGTACGCCACTCTCCATAAGTACGAAGATTATACTTAGGATGCTCGTTTGGCCCGATACGTTAGCACGGCGTTTCCCTCGCAAACATCTTTTACACACGACTTGTTTCCGGTAGTGACACCAGTGGTTCTACTCAGTTTCGGTGTAATCTATATTTTTGAGACGAATCTCACCGTTTGTCTCCGTGTTGAATTCCTCCGCCTCTTCATCCCCACTTGTGCTTTTCGTGACCCTGGCCATTTACTCAACCACCCAAGTTCGCTTCTGGACAGCAACGGTTTTCCAGTTTGGTTCAAGTCAACCGGCTCCATTTAACTAGTCGCACCTTGCGCTACATGTTCTGATTCCCTTGTTTCCACAATATACGACTATTTATCACGTGGTAGGCTTTTCCGTTTGGTCTCACTTTCACTAAGTTGCGTCGTTGTCCGCCACGCTCGCGTTAGAATAGCTGATCATGCCTCATTTGGTATGTTGCCATTCTTCTATCTATGGGCGCCGGTAGTTATGGTCGTGCCGGCGAGGCTGAACGCTAGAAACAAACCGAAATTATTTCCACCAAGTCTATAGCGTTTTTGAAGTTCATAATTTGCCGGGGAACTTACCCGTTCCGGCCGCATATTTCGGTAACGTGTTGCTCATGGCTTTTTGTGAAATTGAGCGAACTCTCGACGTCACCACTCACCGCGAAGTTGCACGCAATTACCGGTTTTGAAAGCCGATCCTTAGACGCACAATGTTTCTGTCTGCAAAACGTTTGCAAGTGGAATAAAACCTTTAAATCCAAAATGTTGCATTTTGTTGCATATTTTCTCAGTCCAAAAATCAGATTCATCTGCCGTCATTTTTTGCGATTTGTTTTAATTAATTTCCGTTCGAAAGTTTTGGCAAACATTCGACTTCGAACTTGTTGTGCTATGGCTTTGGAAGTGGCTTCACACGCGTTTGTTGAGAAATTTGGGGTTGTACCCTTTTCATCCTTCACGGCATGTTAGGAGGCCCTAAATCAATATATGATGGGTAACTATGTGGTATTTGTGCTTTCATCCAGTAACCGAAGCACCAAAGCTGTTTTGCGTTACGAATGGTTGTAGTACAAATGCTGCAGGCGACCTCCAAGACCAACGGAAAGTCGGGGAATCCAAAGAAGCTAGCGAGTTTTCTAATTAAAAAACGGTGCGCGAAGCACCGGCCATCCAGTGCGTTTTTGTCACCTCTTATTACCTTGAACACGACCAATAGGTTTCTAAGGTTTTCCACGATTGGCTCCTGGTAAATCGACGGCTAACCAAAGGGGAGTTGTTTGCCTGCGTGGCCCTGCTGAGGTGTGGAACGCCGTCGCTCGAGGTGCGGCAGTTTGTAGCCGATGAACTTGGCAAGGTCCTCACCGCTTAGGACACATGCAACCACGGTCGGAAGTGTCAACCATCTCTGTTGAGTAGATGCCACGTAATCAGGCTTTATTGTGGCAGGTGATATGCCTTTGGTCCTGGCAAAACTTCTGGAGACCGGACGCGTGCTTGTGCTGCAGTCAGGGGAAGGTTACTTTAGCCACATATGCTTCTCCAGATGGTAGCCGATAGCGCTTTTTTAACGCTTCTTAGATGTAGTAAATGTCAACGAAACGCACACGACAAACCGTTTTGGGTAACTTTTTTAAAGCCGCCAATATAAGGACTGCAGATACAAGTTGTACACCTTCGTGATCATGGATGGCTTGGGTGCCGGACGTGCGGTTATATATGCCCTGGTGAAAAGCAAGCCGTTTGCTCCCACGTGCAAACTCTTCGGCTTATCCAGGGAAATGATGGACGAGCAATATCAAGTGAAGACTTCTGTCATGAATAAGTTGGCGGCACAAATGTAAACAGCAAGAGCAGTGTTCCGCTGCGACATCATGTTCCATATTAGAAAAATATCAGGAAGCACGTATGTAGCATAAAACATCTATGTATTTTTGATCACCGACGCAGTCTGCCAACAGCCTCTACATATTCCACCGTATGGCTCGCTTGGACAACACCGTACAGTAGGCTTTTGATTATCATAATACGAGAACGCAGGTTGCGGCAACATCTGCAACTACTGTGAAGCAAGGACACACGATCCGTCCCTTATCTTACGGCCCACTGGCTGTTTATCACCTGCAAATGGGGTGTACACGCACAATCCGGGATGGTCCACTCAGGCGATGTAACAAACGACCCTCTGGAGAATGCAAACGACCGCCTGAAAAACTGGGTGCACCACTTAGACACACTGGACCACGCCATACAGAGGCTTTCCTGCCGAGTGGCTCATACGGGGATATGAAATGCGTATGTCATATCGCTGTGACCGACGGGAAATCCTGGAGGGCAATGGATACGTTCTTAATGTTGTCTGCCGAATGGCGAAGTATGCATGATCCCTCACTTAGGCCGCGACCCCTAAGGCTGCACCATTATATTGTTGGAACAAAGTGAGGTCAACCTAGGTGAACCAACTCATAGTTGGTGGTACAAACACCAAGGTGCTTCCATACAGTTGACTCCTGTGCTGGGGAATGCACATGCCCATTTTACCCTTGCAACCATCATTAAGCCGTCGATTTTTTAGGGGCGAATTCTGGTGCACCAAGGCCCAACGTCTATTAATGAGACCTCGTGCATTTCATGTAACTCTCGTATTTCTTGAGGGTTACAGTCTGTAGGCATCAAGTCATTAAAAATTACGCAATGTGAGTCAGCCGTTGAAGATGGCGTCGCGTAAAAAAACCTCTACGAGATTTTCGCCGCTAAAGTGTTTCTTTTATAGGGTAAGTATTGCTCCCGGTCCGTCAGCCGCTTGCCTAGTGGTGATAATTCGGTAATTCGCCCTGTTACGTTGCACCATGGTGCGTTCGTATACTCGCCACCCCTCCAGTAGCACGGATGCATCGCCCAACGCCGGTGGTTCTGAGCCTGGCCTTTAATTCGGGAAAAATAATAAAAGAGCACCGTTGTTATTTGTCTGTAGCTGGGGTGGACTTGTCCCGGTTGTCACTTGTCTGGCAACACCAGGGAATTACGAGCGAATGACAGCAGTCCTTCGCCTTGTTAAAAAAAAATACATACCAGGGGTAGCCTGAAGGCACTGTGCGAGACTCACGGCTAACATCGACGTGCAAGGAGTTGCCACCTTCGTCTTAGTTGGGCTGCACCACCTCAAGTCCACTTCATCATCCAGACATAACACACATTCTTCCCTCCTGTTCTCTGAAGCAATCGTATACAATCATGTACACATGAAACGTAAATCCTCCATTATTTCCTGATTACCAGCAGTAACATGTAGCGCCTACTGGCTGTTTTTGCCAGTTTCTTGGAGCTGGCAGCAGTGTCCCGGTGACTGGCGACCCACACTACTACATTCTTGTTAAGTTTACGTAGTAGATTCCAGTTAAACTACGGTTCTTATCTATTATCTCGCTTATTATTTGTCGGCTGTCTCTGTTTACATCACCGCCCCCTTTAACAACGGAGACCCTGTGGTTAGATTTTTTTTGCTTCTGCTTAGGCACAAACTACCGCCATGTAATCTCACTACGTAAACGCCTGTTCCAAATAGTCCAACGGCTAGCCTCCATGCCTCGGCGGCTAAGTCCCTACCTTCCCATAATTAGGCACCTACTCTGACTCAGCTAGTACTTGGCCTCTAGGTCGGTCAACAAAATCTACCCATTCCTGAGCTGTAATCTGCGTTCTGCATTTTTTTCGATTGGACACCGCTTTATCTGATGCTTGCTAGCACTCACCAGATGCTATTGCTCTCATCCTTCCCCCTTTTCTCAAGCTTCAAACTTCGGCTGTAGTTGCGCAAACGCCCTGAACGACTGTTATTCATTCGATCTGGCTTGTCCGCGTTCTACATCCACATGGTTCCCCTACTGGATAGAAAATTTCCGTGCCTCCGCATCGGCCTGACTCTATCTGTGTCAATCTCTCCGTCTAACCCATATCCAGCTGCCACGAATATGCGTATCCTCTGTCCGATTGCGGCATCCTTGATGACCGTTACGGGGTTGTCCTGGAACCGAAGTACGTCAGTGCAATGATGGCATGGCACTGCCGTACCCAGTCTGATGGCACTCCCGCAACTATTTTCTTCGAAATCTCGACCGCAACCTCTCGCCCAATCGAGTCTGTAATCACAACCGCAACCAAATTCATCACTTGGCCCCAACCGACTCATTCTAAACGCTGAACCTATCGTTCGGATTTAACCAACGAAGCTCCCTGCCGCAATTTGCCCCTTCCACAAGTTCAATTTCATTCACGGTGTTCGTTTGGCCCTATGCGCTAGCACTATATCCCCATCAAAACTACACTTTACACCTGACTTCCCTACAACAGTGATACCAGTGAGTCCACTTAGTTTCAATTTAAACCATATTTTTGGAAACAAAACTTGCCATGTATCTACAAATCAGATCCCTCAATCTTCATCTCCATTTTTGCTTTTTTGACCCTAGCCATTTACTCGACCGCCCAAGGCCACTCATGGCCAGCAACGGTTTTCAGTTTTAGTTCAGGTCAGGTGGTTCATCTTTGAACTGGTCGTACCTCACGCTCATTGCCCTCGTTTTTTCCCCGTTCCTACATCTATGGTGACTTTTCACGTAATAAACATGCCCGTTGTGTTGTTGTCTGCCGCGATCTGGTTGTAACGACTCGATCATGCCTCAATCAGCATGCTATCTACATATCGGGAAATGAAACCTATTATTATCATATCGTATTACGCCCACCGGTTATGACGCTGCCCCTTTTCTACGCAGTCCCCTGTACTCACAACCCTTCAGTCATACTTTTATTTTGACTGTAATATTATGATCATGCCTGACGGTATGCCACCCACCAGTTGGGAATAAACATTATTATTATTATTATTATTATTAATCTAATTTAAATCTTCCTCTCATTTCAGCTTAATGAACACTGCACAACAGGAAGGCCAGACGCTTTCCGGAAGGACTATGTGCTAATCAAAACGCCCAATACTATTCAGCTTTTCATGTCGTACAAATCGGACAATTCACGCGGTGGAGATGGATGGGCGCCCTTCGGCCAGCTGATTAGGTATCGTTGGCCCCCAGCTGCAGGTTGGTCGTGTGCGTTAATTAGGTTCATTCAGCTGTCCGCTGTGATCGAAAACACGGTCGCTTTGGAATATTTTGCCAGTTACGGCGGACAACTGTGTTGTTTAACAACAAACTTGCATAGGTTACCAATATTTGCAGGCTTACGCTTTTCCGGCCTCCCATGGTTTATTCGACAATAATGAATGCGTCTTCCGCGATGATAACTCGGAATAACGTGCACTGAGGTCCCTGAACATATCATTCTGTATTAGACCCGTCAAGCAGATTTAAATAGCAGAAAGTATTTACGGAAGTGGCACCTGCGCATATTTTGCATCCACAAGGACCATGCAGTTTCTAGAAAGCTCAATGAATTATTTCAGCTGCAGAACTATCTGCGAATTTTGTCTACTGTAAGCGATTCACGTTTCACTTCAATTCGCGATATCGTATTACACTGAGCATCGTTTTCACAGCCGGTGGTGATTGGTGATCCTGAAGCTTCGCTCACTTGAACAAATCACCCATGCATATAGTTTGCAGAACAATTCGGTATGCATAGACATTCTTCACTACGAAGTGTTAACTTTGAAAACGTCGTAACGTTCAAGAATTTGATTCAATTGTGCGAATAATGAGCAGCGTTGACGAGATAAAACAAGATATCAAATTGTAGCATCTTTTCACGATCTACGGTGTTGTAAGACAGGAGATAACGCTTACATAATTTCCAATGTAAACTTCATCAAGATGGTTACTTGAATGCTTTTTGAATCCGTGATACTTATCAAACATAACACATTAGACAAGTTCCCCCACGGCACTTCGGCACAACTACTTCGTCTTAACTACTGTGCCCCCACCTACTCGCGCCGCTAGTTATGAGGCGTTAACCGTGCATCATAGTCTGATGCGATGGCCAGCGACGCACTTCGCCATCATTACTGTGTCGATCCGCTATGCCCGCGCCCGAAAATTTCAAAGTCGCCGTTGGCGGGTTTTTTATTTATTTGATGTACTGGTACAGTCGTAGTGCATAGTAACACCGTTAAGTTTTCTTTAAACCACTCGATGACGAACCTGAAATGAAAAATATTTATTCCATTTAACTTTCTCTATTACTTCGACAAAACTGTTCAGGCGTCTTACAGTTATAAAGGTAAACTTATCACTCACTCAGTTAGTCCCATTGTCGGTAATGAGGTTTCCATGTGTTCACCGATGACGCGATATCAAGATTCAGTGATCATATGAATTATCGGAATCGACGGAGTTATAGATAAAGGGGAGTATGTACAAGGCCGTCGTAATATCAACTGGTATAGACATGATCCCAGGATTCCGAGGCCTCACGTGTCTTGAAACGTGCACCCAATAATGTAGCCGCAGCGACAATCTGGCGGGCGGGTACATGGTGTAAAATCTGCTCATTCGGTGTACCAATTCACGACTTCACTCCACTTACGCTTATTATACTGATATCATATAGCTTTACGGAAACAACAGCTCCATCTTCCTCATCATAACTTATAAAAACATCCCATATTACGCCGCTGTGGCACAGTCGTCAACTGGGGCCTCCGTTCTCGGACACCAATTATCAGCTCCCGTAACTAGACTCTTTTGTGATATTCAGTGTCCGGTTATGGATGAACAACACTCCCATATATCAGATACAACTAACACGTTGGAAGTTGATCTCTATTTAAGGCTATCCTGAGGTTTCTTTTCATGTCTTGGCCTCGTCTGGCTCATCGCGCATGCCGAAATTTTGTCACCCACTGTTGAGGTTTCCGATACTGAACTTTGAGTGACGCGTAGGTTCGACAATCCCGAATATCAAAAGAAAGAATTGGGTTCCACATTCTACGGTACTATTTACATAAGGGTAAGCAAATGTGTACAACAAACCTCAATTGTTCACGTTCGTAGCGTCAACAAGTGCACAGGTCGGTCACTGACCGGCACAGTGCAGTGTCAACGTCCGCGCACCAAACAACGGCAAGCGGAATGATGGCTCAGTAGTGTGGGTTGCGGTCGTCCCTTCCGACGACAGTCTCGTGACTCTCATTGGCCGTGCGATCACACGGAGCAAGTCAAGGCAGGCTCAGCAAACGGGATACGAACGCGCATGGGTAAGTAGGTCAGCTGCGCATGGGTAAGTAGGTCAGCTGCGCACATTCACACGCAGAATGACATGGCAACACACAAGTGTCAGACGGGATGGCCTCTGCAATAAGGAGAGTGGCGGGTACGGATAAGCGAAACAACTGGAGCTCAAAAGTATATAGGCGGAGTAAGCAAGTGAATGGGGGAATTATCATAAGGTCAAGTTAGATTCAGCACCCACCTTCACCTCCACAGTCATGTCCAAACACCCGCTCGCATCGCTCACATACCACCATTTCCTACTATCTCAACCCGAATGTTAATTATCGTTTTTGAAATCGGTCGGTGTTGCCGTATCACAGTAGTTAGAAATTGTGTCCACCCTTAGCTGCCTGTTTTTCGGGCCGCAGACCAACTGATATCCTAATGCCATCTAGGAGACCTCTTTGACACTTTCCCTATTTTGGATCCACAATCTAGATACGGCTGTCTTGTTGCCTCGTTTGAACAGCAGAAATAAACCACCCTGCGCCCTTGATGGAACAAAAATATCCTTTACCCGTGCTGGTCTTAATTTGTCACGATTCATTTGTCAATCTCAAATAACACGATAACTCCGACTGGCTCACCAAGACGTTTATGTGCGGGTCTACCCACGAACTCAAGTAAGACGTCACGATGATCGTATCGCAACCCGCATACTCAGTCTGATGGCTTGTTCGTAATTCACCATATCTCTCACTATATCTCTCTAATTCACGCATGTTACTTGCGCCCACAAGACCGTCCCACTTCGCTGAATTTTTTGGCAGAACTCAAAATTACTGCCCATCCTATTATACTGTCTGAACGTTCTGCCCAAGAACCCACAAACTCTTCGCATGACACTATGAAGGAGTCGGTACACCGGTGAAGCTAGAAATTTGCTGTGTACGCAATATGCTGTGTCCTAACTATCAATAAAAAATCCACCAAGCTTATTAGCCGCGACGAATTCTTGTCTGACAGGACGTCTGCTGCAACGATAGGAAACTTCTTCCTACATAGGCCGAAAATGGCTGCTCCATCTTGAGTTTGCGTGGGCATAGACTACTCGACTATTGATCACGCAATCTTTCAAAATATTTCGCAATCCAAAACGGGGGAATGCGTGATGGAATCAACTTCCTCTAAATGACGAGAAGTGCGTCCATATGTCATTTGGAGGAGACTCAGCGAACGCCTATGTCATGCATGGTGAGAATGGTCCAGAAGACATCACGAAGATAGATACCAAAAAGGATTTGGGTAT
>SJOL01006469.1:1329039-1419265 GCA_004794785.1 Opisthorchis felineus
CTTAAAGAGCAGTGCTACACCCTTTTTTCGCTTGTGCCTTTCAGGTGAACGACAACCGCAGAACGCCAAGAACACAACCGACCCGGGAAACTTGGGCAAAAGCCTCGATCCTGTGTATCAATCCGTGAATCCGTGAATTCTCCACAAAGCTTTCCATCGTCTTCATAGAGACACCAAGCTAAGCCATGGAGCCGCTCACTAGAAGCACATCCAAATTATTTTTGCCGAAACTATGGGGTTTTCGAAGTTGTGATTTTTACCGGAAGTTAATCCTATCTGCCTGCGTCTTTCAAAGATATGTTGCTAATAGCATTTTGTTTAGGTGAGTGAAATTTCAGGGTCACGGACAATCACCGATTTGCAATTTGTTACTAGTTTACGAGAGATAACTCACGAAATCGCAATTTAGCAAAATAATATGCCGCAACTGTGTCATGCTGCAGTGTTCTCTACAAATGAAATATCACTCGCAGAATGCCCATTGCAGATGCCGCCCAGAAAAATAGCAGAATAACGTTTGCATGTGTATGACCCCCCAAACGTAACTAATTAGATGAGTTCCTTCAGCGGAATTTGGCACAACACCGTTTTTCGAGAAGCTGGCCTCCCGTTCAGTGTAGTGTTGAAAGAGAATCTGATGTATTACACAGTATTGAGGATAGCATACACCTCTGCGGATGATCTTTAGTCTCTGACATGCACAGCTATTCAGCAGATAGTGCAGCCTTATGAAATAACTGCATGTTAACTAACTACACGACAATATCTTTCCCATTGGAAATAGTCGCGCTCCTTAGTTAGCATACGTCATCAAGCCCAAAACACTGCGAAAAAATAAGGCCAACCATTGTCGGTCATCGTGATAACACATGCTCTCGCTTAACTTGGACTGCTAAGCCCGTGTCTACGTGCGGCGTTGATAGTGAAGCCTTAGCTATGCGCGGTAACAATGGCGGTAATACAATGGCTAACGACGGCCCATCATACTCATGCCTGACAATGTTGTTGCTTATCTTCGCTACTTATGGTAAACACCAGGCCAGTATGTATACGGGCCGATAAAAATGAGGCCTCATTTATGGGTGATAGCCTAATCTAACGGCCAACGACGGCCCGTCATACTAATGACTGTACTGAATGTCGCCCACCTTGGCTACTTATCGTAACTGCTAGGCCTGTGTCCATGTTAAGCTTTGATTATGAGGCCTTAGATACGCGCGGTAACCTAATCCAATAGCTAACAACAGCCCATTCAACTCATAACTGTATTCTATGTGACCCACCTTGGTACTTATGGTAACTGCCATGCTCGCAGCTGACTATAAGACCCTAACTCTACGTAATAGACTAATCCAACGACCAACGGCGGTCCTCCACATCCATACATGTCGTCCGTCTGCCAAGCACATGTCTGAAAAATACACAACCACCCTTGGCAAATCATTTTTCTATCTATTGGTTGCATAGGTACAAACGTAGTGTGCGATCAGTCCAGTTCTTAGTTTCAGGAAGCCGCTCTCACTCGACAGGGTTTCTGAAAGGAAAAATGTATGATCAATTACGACTCGTATACACTCGTATATACAACATATAATTGAACAAAGCTGTAGTGGCTAACTCACCAAGTGCCTAATAAATCTTGCTGTCCACAATTCCCGATCGATGTCCACGCTGAAGCTGGAGTTTTAATTTTATAAAGGCAAAATCACTAGTTGTTCAATTAGTTCCATTGGCGATAATGAGGAAGCCGTGTGTACATCGATGATTTGGTGGCAGGATTCGGCAACCATATGCATTATTGGACGCAGCGAAGTTAAAGCTAAATAGGGATGTATACTAGTCAGTCGTAAGGCCAAGTGGTATAGAATTGAGCCCTAGGATACAAGAATCGCATGAGTCCTAAAACGTGCACCCATGGACGCAGCCGTAGCGAAGGCTAGTGAGTGGGCTATTCAGGGATATACCGCTTTGATGCCATAGGTGTTTCGAATTAGCGAACGTGACTCGAGCCTTGCAGTTTTGTGCATTGACCTCGTCTGTCAAATTACAACCTCCGAGCTACGTAAAACGGATTTTCATCTCGAAAGTCCACTCCAGTCAGCCCTTATATACTTGATTTTTCTAACCACACCACCTCTCTGCGTGCTTATACCGGTTTGCTCCAGCTCTCTTGTACTGTAATTTCATATATTAGCCAACTCAACCCGTGCTTCACTGCTTGTCTAGTAAGTACGGGCCTGTCCGGAAACCGAAGTATGTCAGTGCAATGATGGCACGGCACCACCACACCTAGTTTTGGTAGCACACCCGCGACTATTCCCTTCCTACTCTTAACTGTACCCTCTCGCCCGCTCGTTCCATTGCCTGCTATTACGAACAAAATCATGCTTTATTCTGACTGTGACCTTATGATCATGCCTGACGGTATGCCATCCAGCAGTTGAAAACAGGCATTATTATTATAACCTTACACGTTTTGGGCGCAAAGTGCATACCAAAGGATAGGATGACATTGGTCAGCTCATCCAAAACACCTGCACCTTTTCCTCCTCTTCGAAGATGAGAAAGATATTTGCATATTTCAGATCGACAAGGTTTTCGTCGGATATCAGAATACAGCGTTCGTTTCATTATCTCACCGATCACGAAATTACATAGGAATGGAGAGCGTGGGCAACCCTCATAGACACCGCTTGTGTACGGAAGCTTTGGAGAGCTCTCCGTATCTTTCCGTACCCTGTCCGCAACTTCCGCACCTCCTGTCTACGACGATGCGAAAGGTCGCACGGTTAATGACTGTCAGTTCAACTGCATGCCTTCTCCCCACAGATATTCCTACCGTATGCTTGACCTCATAGTCCACCTTCTGCAACGGAGAAGAGAGAAAACTATAATGGAAGCAACTTTTTTCGACGCCTGTGTTTCCGGCCTCAGCTTGCCCTGGTTGTAGCGTATATCCCGGGCAATCCTCCCATAAATCGAAAAATTCGGTGATAGCAGAGCAAAAAATGCAAACAGAGACTCACTAAATACACCCGGTATGACGCCTCTGAGGCAGCCGGTTTTGCAAAGCTCCACGTTTTTATTTAGACTATAACTGCGGCATTCTGAGGTCGCCTCATCGTACAAACACGCAACACTATCAGACACTCACGTTTTCATCTGATCTCATGTCCCTGCAAGCCCCGGGCTAACATAGTTGCGCACAATTAAGCCAATGCAAAACCCTCATAAACGCGTATGCCCACATCCATTGGCTTCGACCGCATACCTATTATGTGCACCTGAATATCGATTACCGCTTTTGAAATCGGTCAGTGTCGTCTCACGGCAGTAGTTAGGAATTGTGGCCACTTTTGGCTGCCTGCTATGTCGGGCCGCAGTCTAACTTTCATCACAGTGCTTCCTAGCAAACCTTCTTCACACTTTCCTATTTTGAGTCCTCACTGTAGACACACCTGCCTTACTGCCTCGTTTGAATGGCAGCAATAAAAAAAACGTGAGCCCTCGACGGACCCAAGAATATCCTTGATCCACGCTGGTCTTGATTTATTACAATTCCTTGGTAAATCCTAACTACAATCACAAACCCAAACGACTCACCCAAGATGTTCATGTACGGGGATGTCCGCAAATCCGACGTCGCGATGAGGGTACCGCGACTGCCATATCCAGTCTGATGGCTTGTCCGTAGTTCACCATATCCATAATATTTCTTGGACGAGCGCGTCATGTGCGCCACAAGACCGCTCCAATCCGTTCAATTTGTGCCAGGACTTGAGGACACTGGCCACCCTATTTTGCTGTCTGCTTGTTCTGCCCATAAACTCACTGATTCATCCAACGGTTCGGTTTACCCTTGAAGTTTAAACCTTGCAGTGCGCCCGATAAAGTGTGTGCTGACCATCATAAAAGACAACAAAACTTAAGAGCTGTGGTGGAATCCTTGGCTTTGTTTGACGGTACGCTTGTTGCAACGGCAGAAGGCTTTATCCTATATAGGTCGCGGATGGCTGCTCCATTTTGAGTTTGCGTGGACATGGAGGGCGCAATTACTGTTCATGTAGTCTTGCGATTATTTTCAAATCCAAAACACAAGAAAGCACACACAATATTTCCCACCGCTTTAAGGGCACGATACGCGGAACCATTACCATCTACTAAAATACGAATTCCGCGTCCACATTGGGCCTGAAGTATATTTAAACAACGAAGTTGCGGCAACACGTGAAGATTTTTTGTTAAAGGTTCCCTCCTTCAAACAACGGTTTCAGAGGCATTTGGGGTGAGCGTCTAAGGGTCGGTCCGGCGAGCCATGACAGTCATCGCAAATATGAATTCCGCGCCAAAATTAGACCTTGAGTACGTTGAACAAATTTTAGCAAAGCCGAGACTACCTGGGGAGATTTTCAGGTTTCGGTCAAATGCTGTCAAATGCTAAAATTTGTGTGGTGGTTTCCTTGTTTGAAAATATGGCTTCGGAGAAATTTGGAGTGTGCGTATAGGAACGGTTCTGGCGAGAACGGGCCAAAACATTTAAATTTGGGACTAGTCAGTTGCGTGAGCAAACGCAAAGCAAACGCTGTAGGCAGGGTTCGGCATGCATTACGGGCGAAATCCAGCCCCAGTGTCCCAAAGTAGGAGTCCGAAGTGCAACCATATTATTCCGCGCAGAGGAACCAGTGCCAAATTTCGAGTCGGTGAGAGTCCTACAAGGAACAAACTCCGATTCATTGGGTCAGCGTAAGCCTTAAGAAAGTGACAAAGTAAGGACTGAAAATGCCTGCGGGACTAGAGTTGTAAGCTACAAAATGTCGTACTAACCCTACCTCTGATCGATCGGCAAAACTGTGCACGATTTTGGTACCGCGGCGTGTGACTCACTAGGGTTTGAAAGCGGCAGAGCGGAAAAATTAGGAAAGCCCAAGTCAGGTATGAAGAACTTGCGCCGCTACTTTATGGTGCGAAGGACGTGTGCCAGTGTACAGAAGTGCTAAAAGCTTGTAACATATATGAGTGAAACTTAATTCGAAGGACATAATAAAAGAGGCGTAACAAACTTACACAATACACGGAGGCTCAGCAGGCCCACTATGAGTTTTACAAGGTCCCGTGCCATTTTTAGCTCTTAGTTGCTAGTCATTATGACATACCATCCTCTAAAAATAGGTAGGGTGTCAGCACGAACCAAACCAACCGTTTTCTTCCGGCTTCGCATTAGTTTACCGCCTAACCTACCAAGCACTTGCTGTTTTATGCCATGTGGACTGGAATGAGTTGAAAAGAATGCTGTGGGTGTGACTATTTTTCAAAACTGAGGAGAACTTTAACCTTTTTTGGGAAACTTATTGCCGAGAAAACCGAGAAAACAGGTATGCGCACTCTAAATGCTGGTTTTCAAGGTGGTTGACACAAATGCTGGCTTCCTCCGAATCGAAAGATACGTTGAAGCCCTCGATAAATTTCCACCCAATCACCCATTTTAACTGGCACTACTAGACCAGATTTTCCGCACCTGGTGCTGTCCTTCAGCCTGTCAACCTAGGCAGTGATCACTTTAGGGTGGACTCCCATCTCCGAACATTCATTTCCTACTTATGTTTGACTCATATCGCTTGTACTTCCCGACCGTAAGGAAGGTGTCGTTTGTTAGGCACCTAGCTCAATATCCCCTATCCATGCTGGTGTTACTTGCCAGCAGACCCCACTTTAAGCCTTTGTCAACTAAAATCCGACAGAACGATGTGCAGGCTCCTTGTGTGCCCCAAAATTTGGATAAATGTAATCTGTTGTGACGACTGTAGCACATGCCATATGTTTAGTCCCATGACCAACCTTGATCATATATGCTTTTGTTCCAACCTGCACCATGATTGTGGTTTGAGCGTTGCATTTTCGTGGAGCACTATTTCCATGCAGTACGTTGCAGTCTTTCTCTATCCACTTGTCCATGCTCGTCCGTTCTATACTTGCTCCCACCAAGATCATACTTTGCATTCTATCCCGAACATTCGGTGCACGCGGTGGTGGTATTACAAGCCGATAGTTATTTGAATGCTAAACTGGGTTACAATTGGCATCATGCATTTAATGGATCACAAACGCTGCGACAGTTGGTGCCACGTATGACACTGACATCTGCAGTACAGTAGCCAGGGCACCGTCTGCCGGGAACTCCATGACCATCATTAGATTGTTTTGTCAGCAGATCCTTTGTATATTTTCGTCCCTCTTTTCTCGCATTTGAGTTTGGTCTCCGTGCACTTCTCATGTCATTTATTAGCCCGGTATCTAATGCCTTCCTGAAACAATAAAGCGGCGGTCCTCGAAGGTTCCGCAAAAACAATTTGTCTACAGGTCCGTGCACTCGACTGATCATCTATCTCACCTTTTCGCCATTTTATTCATTCGACACGTGAAATAAATGTTGAACAAGGTCTTCGCAGTTTTTAGTTACCCTTACCCATCACTCCAAACCACCTGGCTACCGTTCCGCATAAAATCGATGAACCAGATTTGTGTACCGGATTGCCAAACCCTAATTCATCTTCCGATACATTCTTACTTTCATGTGGTGCCCAGTCCTGTTGCAACTCCGCCATGGTCGCCGTCCTTTTCCCCGATGTTGGCAGACCTGCCGCGACCGGCCATTGTTCACGGATTCACGGATTCACGGATTGAAATCGAAAAATATGGCATCCGATGAGTCCCTCGTCCTTGGCTCTGGTTAGGCTATCCATAAATACGAGCATGTTCGTTACGCAAGAACGGCTTGGGAGAAATCCGTGTTGAACTGGAGATATCATGTTGTTGGAGGTAAGGTGGACTAGGATGGCTCGCTTCAGAATGCGTTCCATCACCTTGGACGGAACGCTAGTGGGGCTTATAGGCCTGTAGCCACCAGGCGATAGTCGGTCACCATCTTTGTAGATTGGTGTCACAATCGCTCTTTTCCAAGCAGAGAGAAGGTGGACGTCGTCAAGCGACTGACGAAACGCCAGGTAGAAATGATTTGCCAGTGTGAACGATGTTTCCTTCAGGACCCTTGGATGGACTTCATCGGGCCCCAACGCACAGAAGGGGTTGATCTTGTGCAAGAGTTGACGAACGTTCTCCACCGTGAAGACCAAATCGGTTAGAGGCCGTTCGTAGTTACGCCTTGACAAGATTGGGTGTGACGAGAACGATGGGGCTGAATATAGGCCTGCATAGTGTTCTCTGTAGACCTCAGATACCACTTTTGGGTCACTCGTGGGTTGCCCGTTCCTGTCCCCCAAGGAGAACACGGATGGCTTATTTCTGCGGCGATGTCTCATGTATTTAAACAGCACGTATCTGTTCTTCCGGGCGAGGTCCAGAATGGTGGCTTGTTTTCGTATGTTTTATTGCAGGGTTTCTGATGCACAGAGTTTCCGCATTTTACGAAATGCCAGTTCGTCTTCTATGTCTCCTGTAGTCACCTTTTTGAAAAATAGTTGAGATCTCTTTTCCAGAAAACGCCAAATCCTTTTCGATGGCTTGCGGCTAATCCGGCTGCGTGCTGGTTTTCTTGGGACGAACATCGCGTCAGCCTCGTGAACTTTCTGGACAATGATCCTGTATAAGTCTTCCAATGAGGCAGTTGTACTACACGCATGAGTGAAATACATTCAAGAGTCATACCAGGATTCATGCTTTTTATCACTTGTTCATCATGACTAAACAGACCATACTCCCATTTCCCATCGCTTAAGTCCTCACCATACTTGCTCGAGAATTGAGCAGTGCGAACTACTCTGGACGCTTTAGTGCACCGACCCCTGATTTTTGCATCCAAGGTCTTTCTCGTTGCAAACGTCCGCCCCCCAGAAAGCTTTCAGTCATGAAATAATCTGGCTGTTATCATTACCGTTTCGATTATGGACACACCAATTTATTCTCTTTTACCGTTTTGCTTCTATCTAAATCTCACCGGGTTTTGCCGAATTTCATCAAGGTCTAATTGCATCATCTCCCTGTCATTGGTCTCGATTTTACAGCGTTCCGTTCCTCTTCGTTCTTACGTTATTTGGGTTGCCCGCTCAAACTGATCCGTTTTTCTGTACCACTGGCAAATTTGCCACCGTCCATTTCAGTTTACCAGCTACTCAACGCCAGCTGCATCCATTTTTGTTGATCCATTTAGGTACATTTGATCCGTAAGGAAGTTCTTCCGTCTTCATCCACTAGATGTGAACATCGACATAGCAATTATGACATTGCTTTTCAGCTAAGCATATAATTTCAAATCAGTTACACAGTTTGATCTGTCTGATAGGTGTAAGTTTGCGTCCCAATCGCGTTTTGAATGTCTTTTCATAATTCCGCGTGGATATATGGCTATACCCCACATCATATGATAGAATTTTCAGGGGACATTCATATTTCATTTCTTGCCGGCTTAAAAATGGGCGTTTCTGACTTGAGCCGAGTCACGAGATTCCGCCTATGCATTACGCACTTATGATTCCCAGAAGGATGTGTACTCATTAGAGAGACAAATACAGGGCACAGGTATACCGCTGAAAACAAGAAGTTGAAATCACATGACGTCAAAAATAATGATGATGGACCAAAACATTTGCAAGAATAACGCTGAAATTACCACGGTAGATTCCGAGAGCTTTTTCTGGGCAGCGCTATGAAAAATCGAGGGCGGACATTCAACGAGTTTTTAGAAAACAAGTTAAAAAAAGAAGCAACGGTCGGTGATGTGGCGTACGAATCAGAGCACGGAGAGATTCAACGAAATTAGAAGAGGCGTCCAGAAGAAGTAGTTAACGGATATCCCAGAGGTTCGGTTTTCTTCGCTTTTGTTTCCTCCCGTGAATCAACTGCGGCCAGCGGTTATTTTTCCTGTTTGTTCTGGGTAGCGTGTCTTTTGTCTGCTTAGTATAGAGCCACTTTGCTTCCTTGCTGCTTGTCCCCTGGTGTTTTGCTCCTGCTTAAGGTTTTCTCAGCCCCCAGCTAACAATGTCAAAATCTTTCTGCCTGTCCTTCTTCTATTGTTATTTCTTATTAACCCTACCTATTTGCGAGTGTCTACTGCGACAGAAATGCAGGTCGCCTGGGGATCGGACCAGGAACACCTCGGATGGCAGACGAGCGCTCTATCCGCTGCGCCAACTCGACTTCTCCGGCAGCTCTGTTTTTAGATTACCTTTATACTGCATCTTACCCGATAGTGCCTGTTCCGATTTTGTTTCAAACAGGCCTAGCCGCGCACTTCGATTTGACACGTGGTACATGCTATTTCGTCACGCTGTCATCTAAAGACTGCAGGTGTATTTAATTTGTTCCTAATTCACCCAATACGCGTTTTCCAGACACTTTTCCTTGCCTCCCAAACGTACCGACTGTGTTCTGCGACGTCGTCTCCGTATACGGCCTATTTACGCTTCCTGACTGCCCGTATCCGAAGCCCTCTTGGTTCATTATCTGCCCCTACCGACTGCGATATTGTTGACCGTATGTTCTGCTCACTTCAAGATGTTTATTAATCCATTTGTCCGTTAAACTAGTTCCCAAGACAACCTCTACTGATGTTGTCCGTCTGTTTCTACTATCTACTAAATACAAACTGTCTAGTCCGATAGCTCCAGTCGTCCAGTAAGATCCTTCGCCTCCCGGATCCAGTTTCTAAGAGACACATTTCGTTACCTTGCGTTTTAAAATAATGATCAATTCTATTTCAATCCGAGTCATGAAATTCTGCTAATGCATTATGTATTTGTCGCTCCTGATCTGATACCTACCCATCATGATAATAATACAGTGGCCAAATATGCCACTGCAAGCAAGAATTTTAAACCACGTGATGTCAAAATTCTGGTGGTAGACCAAAGCATTTGGGAGACTAATGATGAAATTACCGTGCTAGATTCCGCGAGTCCTTCCTAGATAGCCCTATGAACCAATCGAGAATGGATTGTCCAGCGCGGCTATAGAAAACAACGGTCAACGATGGGATACGCAACTCGGTCCATGGAGAATCTCACCAAACTTAGCAGAAGCGTCTTGAACACCTGGTTAGACAATATCATGGGTACTTCACTACATTTTTACTTCTTTCTTTTGTGGTTTGCCTTATATGGGGTTTAGAGCGGTAGCATTCTACTTAGGCCTGCTGATAATGTTCCGCTCTGCTGAACTCATTCACCGAATATTGCTCGGGCGTATTTCATCGGCTTTTTTAAAGTCATCTTCAAAATCTAGCCTTTTCTCAGAATAGTGGAATCTAATTCTTTGTTCTGCTGGAGATTGGGGTAATCAGCCATTTATCACTACCTGTTGGCCATTTGTCGCGTGTGCCTATGCCCCTATACTTCTGTTTCCCTCCACGGACCTCTTAAGAAGATACTGCATTACGCCAAAACAGAATTAGTACGGTCTTGGCCAATTCTGTATTTCTTTCCATTTGTCGACCATCCAAACTTTATACAAATTACCATGCTGGATGTTCGATGGGCTCGGTATATAACTCCTTACCTGCCCGCGTTTACTCAATGCATTACATCCCATTTTAATCTCTCTCTGGACGGAACTTCTATTTATCACGCGCTCCTCATTTTCTGCTTGATTTTTAATCTGTAGGCCTCTTATTTCTCTCCCTGCTGTGAAAGTGTCTTATCAATTTTCTCTTGTCTCTGTCCAGTTCATCAGGTTCTTTATGACCATCGTGTTTTCTGCCGCATTGGCAGTCTCGCTGCCTTTTGTGGGCCTGAATTTTTGTATCATGACACGTGCTCACCCACCCACGTTTGCCCTCCATCGACTAGGCCTGTCCTGGATTGTCCTGGCATGCCACTCGCGTAGCCGTAACACCAATCTAAATAATGCCACTGATCCCAAAAGGGGGCGACAGACAACCAACACTGGCTGGCCACCATCTCGCCCTCCGTTTTCTTGTATGCCCATGTAAGCACTGTGATGTACCGGTTGACCACAAACTCGCGTACAATGGACCCCACAAACATGTGCAGTTGAGGTCCATTGTATGTAGGTGCCTGATTGTATCGTGAAAATTGCCGCAGTATATCTAACAAAAACTTCCTTATTGAAGTCCAAGATCGCTTATGGCATTCATGATCCAAGGTATTGTACTGGGGATTCAAAATCCGGGAACGTCACTTTATTGTTTCCTTTCAGCTGCATTGTAAAGTAGATATTGCTGAACGCGTTTTCTCGCCACTGATCATTACACGGTGACTGTGACTTAAACACTGGGCTCAAAAATTTCGCGGTGATATCACGAGGAAGATTCTCTTTCAGTTATTCCTTCGTAAGTTCCTCAATAGTACCTAAGACTGGTCCATCCATCGGTGCCATTTCGAGTTCACCGGTGTAGGCGCTGCCGTACAGCCACAAAGTTAGATTTGCTAATTGTGTTTCAAAACTCACCATAAAAAGGGAGAGGAATAGATATGCAGGGCAACGTTAGTCTCCACTGACAATGATTTGATGTGCATGGTATATACCAGGGCCACTGCAGTTTATGGTGCATGGGCGTTATTCACGACTAAAATGCCTGAAGTGAAAACAAATACCATTTTTGTAATTGCCCCGTTACGGATTCATAGATGCTTCTGAGGCCTCCAAGGTAAAAAACCTGAGAAAGTTCACATTTCCTGCTCGTGGAGGCCACGTCTGTTAAGTATAAAACAAGGCAGTCCGTAGGAAAGCCTGGTGCAGTGACCCCTCGATACCCAGTGCTAAGCCTTGTTGAGGCATAAAGTGAGATAAATTAACAAGTGTAATTCGACTTCTGAGATTGTCTGAAAGTTCTAACAAACATTTTTGCATTATTTCTCAGAAGGATCAGATCATAATTATCCAACAAAAAAGTAGTGCCTTCGAGAAGAGGTCGCAAAGACCACTCGTAAGTGACACCCTCTCCGGGATGTTACTTTATTCGCTTACACACTCTGCGTGCCGGCGAACACTTTGTGCACATTCACTTGGTAAATAATAAGCCAGGGTTTTCCGCCCTGTATTTTCTCTTCAAATTACCTTGTGGATATTATCTGTTGGCGATTTCATAAAATAGCGGTGAGAAGCTAGTTCCATCTTTGCTCGTAGATTTTCTGGCACACTCTCAAGGGGAGATGCCGCAGCTGCTTACAGGAAGCTCTCACATTTTATGCGACGCTCAGAGAAGAAGCGGAGATTGACTCAAAACCTGGCGGCTCATTCAACAAGTCAGCACCAGCCTTGACTGAATGTTTGGTCGGTCTTTCAACCTTCTTGTTGAAAAATTTCCATTAGCATGCGTAAGATGCCTATTGGACCCCAGTGTTTGACAGTGAACGAAAACTACAAGAGCGTCCTCCTCACGAGGGATGCTTGGCCTAATCAGCCAGAAGACCACGAAAAATTATTTCACTTTGGCAATTGTCCACACAGGTCCCTTATGGTACTGATCAAGGCGAATTCCTCACATGTGGACCCACGTAGCCATGATACAATGGAAAAAATGTTTGGATCGAGGACCTGAAAAGTACGTTCTGTGCAGTAAAGCTGGGACAATACTCTGCTAGACAGCACAAAAAGTGGTATGTGTGCATCAATGTAACATTGTAAACAATATTCAAAGACGGTAAACGGCGACGTGGCCCACAGGGCTAAAAGTGTACACATTTCATACGCCACCTGCTGAATCAGAATGCTTGCGATCGTCGGTAGTGAGGCGTTCTAGTAACAGACTGACCAGACGCTTTGCAATGATTCTCAAGGATGAAGGTGTGGAACTACGATAGTCATTAGGTCTGCCCTCTACAGATTGCAGTTCACTGTTCCGGTACTCATTAGCTGTGGACACCGTGATTGAAATACGCAGGCCCTGCGCTCACTTAGGCCTCAACATATCAGAGCGAATTCAATCTATACGGCGATTATGCCACAAGCAGCTAGTGAAAACCGGATGCTTCGCCATTCTTCTCCCTATATTCTGCAGCACTGTACCCTTAGACGATCGTATCTGTTCCACAGAACTCAACTGTGACGTGGGTGAAGAATATCTAGCTACACCGAAAGGAGTAATGTTGGAAGGATAGATAGTGATTCGCGACTGTCTAATAAGTACGCTTCTCAGACAGCAAAAATGGCTTTTGTTTGATACTCCTTGTACGGCACAGATGGAATAGGTGGTCGGTTACCGTCAAAGCTGGGAGATTTGGCATAGAGCCACCCGAACCGATGCAAAATGCTACAATAGCGTAAAAAACTGCACACTCTTGCATGTCATTTTCGCCTGTCTTTGTGGGAAAATGCTTCAAGTGCCGTAGAAATGTCATAAGTATGGCTCAAATTTGGTTCCGACGTACCTCTCTTGCGCGAATTCATAACGAATTTTGAATACCTGGTATTCATAGGATTTTGAAAAACTGAGTTCACAATGGGTGAGAGCTGCACAAAACAAGTCTGCCCAGCTGATGACACCGCAACAGTAACATCATGGAAATATTCAGACGCTGATACTGCATCATCAGGAGTGGCATTCTGAAGAAATACTAGTTTGCTTTCTGGGTCTGGCTGATTTACTTCGGTGATGGGGGGAACATACCTATGAGCCTTTAATCAATCCTCATAATTACACGTTTTCGATTTTGTTTTCTAAAACTCAAGAAGAAAATCACATATTTTTAGGCAACAATGTTTAGTGCGCATCAGGAATTCAGATTTTGTGGGTCGGTCCGGCTGTGGTAGCCCTCATCAGTTAGGAAAATTTTGCATCAAAGCAGGCTGTAAGAAAAGGAAAAATGTTCAGCAAGGAATACATTTCGTTTCCAACGCCCATAAGATTATAAACATTCATATAGCTGTCCACAATGTACTTCCATATCATGTGCTATATCTTAGAACGCCCACTCCAGCCCAGGATATTGCCCACTAAAAATGTACATCCAACTACACATTAACTAGATTTCAGTGTACTGCTACGCTAACGCCTTTGAAAGAAAATCAAGGGAAACTACTTATGGACGGTACTAATCAAACCAGTTAATCACTTTTGTGACCCCGTAAAATGAATATATAAAAAGAGAAAACCCAAAACGGTGCGTACAGGACTAAAGCCTGCAGATCACGGGATTCACAGACTGCAACTGTTCAGGCATCTTGTTTCAGTTGCCCATTATGTCATTTGTAATTGGCCTATTAAAATTGGGTGGTGCGATTCCGAACCAAAAAACCCTCATTGCCCAGTAGGTAATATGAAGCGCTTCAATTATGCATTCACTGACCACTAGCAACTGCTGACCCTAGATTTGCTTGTAGAATAACGAATCTGTCGATCTTTGACAACAACAAAGGAGAACTATCTGTCACCTAAAAGATGAAACGACGGTCTGAGGAAAACGATAACAGTTAGGTGTATTCGGGTTCAGCAAATGTCGAATTCCATGAAAAGGGTCAACACTGACCGTGAAAGCCAGCTTGGCTTTTTCATATAAAATTTTAAAACTGAAGTTAAGATAGCAGGCTTGTACTGATCTCAGCACGATATTCGACGGCAAAGACCCCTGGGTTGTTCAGAATGTGTAAGGTAAAAGCCCACGTAGGCGAAGACATTCTACTCGAAGGCACAACATATAGATGTCAAACTCCCTAGATCACCTGTTTTCTCACAGGCCTTGGTCTTTTGCCTAAAACTTTTCCCATAGTGGTGCCGCTCTGTTAGGGCTCACACGTTGTGCTATAACTTTCTGATATGGGTATCAGTTTGGGCACACCCACCCACAGAATTGAGAACTTGTAGGTAAGCCCCGAGTCCTGTAAATCTCCCTCCGAAAAACAATGTTTGCGGTATTAGCTTTAATTTTTAGGTCCAGCACTGTATTTGCTACTATTTTAATGGCGGGATTAAATTGTAGCCTGGCAAGGATCGCCCTAAACATACTTTTGCTAAGGCCCACAGTTGTTGAAAAACACGTGTGCCTTCGCAGCTTGTGTCAGCATACAGTACACTGTATAACACTAGCCATCACGCTGCAACTATTGTTGAGGTAATAACAACGACAATACCGTCCATTTATCGACTTCCAGCAAAGCAGGGCTGACTTTCTTAAAATAACCCAAAGGAAATTACCATTGATTTTAACAACTAACATTGCCGCCATTCAGCACTGTAAATAAAATATTTAGATTTACGTTCATGATGTTTTGAAGGGTGGATGCTCGTGATAAGGTGTAACAGTATTTTGCAGCTCTTGTTGTTGTACTTCGCTATCTTTGTAGATCTTCTCTGATGTGGTGGACTTATCAAAATGAGCTGAATATCAGCCGGTAAACATTTTGATTCAAGCAATTGGGTGTTCAGTACAGACCAGACAAAGCCGTGGCCAAATGCCATACTTCGTTTGCAGAATATGAAATCGTTGGCAACGGATGATAACTCCCCGACTGACAAATGCTTTTGGTCGGCATCCGTTGAAGAAAAAAATGCTTCTGAGCAATATAAAGCTCCCACTAGAGGAGGAAGTTCAGTAGATTATTGAAACACACCCACTTGCAAACCAATTTAGTTTGGCGGGATACTCACCTGGGACCCAGCTGAATTTCTCATTTATGATGCCTTTAAACGACAGAATGTGATGAACTAGGCCGCTGCGCGTTTCAGTTGGTACAATATTCGAGATATCGAAATACATGCATAGACGAAATACACTACTCATAAGGCTGCTGAAAGCTCTTCGACAGCCCACGACCGGTTTCGCCCTTCTTGGAGATCATCAGGCACTACATCTATACATGTATCGCGATATCTCAAATATCGTACCAGCTGAAAAATGAGGCGGCCTGGTGCAGCACATTCAGTTGCTTAAAAACATCATAAACAAGAGATTCACCTGGGTTCCAGGTGAGCTTCCTGCAAAACCAAATTTGTTTGCAAATGAGTGTATTTTGCTAATTCCGTGCAATTTGGTTTCAAGTAGAATGTAAGGTTGACAGAAACTCGGGGACTGCGCCTACCTGATGAGCCCCAAGAAAGGCGAAACCGGTCGTGGGTTGTTGAAAAGTTTTCAGCAACCTCATGAGTAGTGTATTAAGTTCAGTAGATATTTATGGGTAGGCGAAATGCAGGAAATTCCAGTTTTTCAAGGTCACCATTACTTATCAGCTAATTGGAGTTAACTTCATAACAAATTTGTATTCAGAGAATCTGACCAACAAATAACCTAGAGAAGAAGTATTATGTCATTTTTCTGTTCTCTTCTTTACCACGAAATCTTTTAATTTGTCATTGTATCCAGCGCGATAAACTACTGAGTGCACTACGGAATCAACCTAATCCATAACGTGGTCGAAGGTTTTGCTGTACTTTGTAGACTTATTCAAGGTGACACAATGAGGTGAAAGCCATTTCCAGTATTTTACCGGTCGACAATAGTCAAAATACTACGCTAGGTAGTGTTTAGAAGTGGGGGCGGTCACTGGCATTGCCATCTCACGAATTTCTCACAAGGATCCCCTCACCACTAATGGACCTTGGTTAACCTGTGACATGCACGAGTTCTTTGTACGAGAAACAAGGGAGCATGCCTGTGACGCCGAAATGTGTTCAACTTGATTGCTTGTCGATGTAGTCCAAGGACCAACAGTTTCCTAGCTGTGTTTAACCAACCATCTAACTCGATCCGCGCACCCAAGTGCAGTCGGAAAAACCAATGCATGACACAAGGCCTCAAGGTAGCTGGTGGCTCAGGCATATAACACTAAGAAACCGCGATAAACGACCATAAAGAGGCGAGTGCACAGCACTTCACCAGAAATTATTTCATGGCACTGTCTCACTTAAACAAGTGCGCCTACATGGTAGACTTTCAATAGCTAAAGGACAATACATTAAAACCCTGCAGAACAATGCCGTTTACTTCAGCTAGACTTCAGGTAAAATATTACTGATCATCCCAGAGGTGCCTGATTGGAGGATTCAAAATATTGCTATTAATCTAGCTATTTTACCAGAGTTTTGGAATGTAGGCACGCTGGATACATCGCCTTCATGATGTCATCGGATTTGACCATGAAAAACTCTTTTGAATCAAGTTCCCACAAATAAGAATCACTTCCCCGGAAGGTAAAATTTTCTCCATATTATTGGTTAGACTTTGATGTGGGTAGAACGTTTGAGCCCTGAGTAATGGCTACGAAGTCGTCTTGTTGGTCGTGTGTGAGTTAGACATTGCTTTTGTCCTGCTGGTAATTTTTCAACCCAATAATCTAGTATGAGCTATCCCTTTTTAACCACACCAGAAATCTTATTCGAATATAACAATCAGAAAAGCATTCACAATAATAACCCAAAGGAAACACTGTTAGTAGAGGTTTTTTAGTGGCAGAGTTTAACCAGATAATTCAACGCCATAGCCAGTCTGACGGATCCCTATAAAAACAAAAGGTCTGATAAGAATAAGCCTTCCGGGATGTAGCCACTTTCTTAGAATAAAAGGCCTTACAATTCCAAGCCAATCAAGTAGTCCACCGCGGCTATAGATCATCATCCAGACACAATTTTCGACTGTCCAAAAATTAACCAATCATCCGGATAAGTGAGCAGCTGGTTAAAAATAGACCCGAACCCGTATTTTTGCTCTTTGGTTCCTAAAATTACACGAGCTTATCAGAAAGGGACCTATAACCGATTTAACTCTGTTCATAGAGGACAAAACTGGGTTACCGAGACACCAGTCCTTGATCCTACCTACTCAGCCACCTGGACTGGCAGATGAAAGTGCACTACACATCCAGTAGCGCCTTTCTTTTTGTTTTCTCCTAAATTCGCGGCCTTCCGAATAGAACTCAGAATCCAAAAGAAGGTGGCTGGTTTGCATTCAATGGAAAAACCTAATCAGCTTGGTGTTATCAAACAACAGTTGCGCCAAAACAGTTGATATGGTCGTTACTGATGCTCACCACCTGGATATTATTAGAATCCCTATGAAATAAGTAGGCCTGATCGATAAGTTTACATCACAGGATTTAGGAACATACCACGCATTTAAAATATACGTTTTGGCTTTCTAGAAGTAGTTCGGCAATTACCAAGTTCTCGAGAATTACTTTGTAATATTTAACTACACTTCATAACTACATTTCCCCTTTTGTTGGTCTTATTCACGGGTGCCTAGTTAAAAAAGGAATTGGAAACCGTAAGGAAAACTCACCATGTCTCAATGTCAATCATTATTTGGTGCGCCAAGTCCCATCAACTTGAAGTATTTTATCATTTTGAGACAAAGGTTGTTCAAAAAGAGCCCACACGCAACCGAATTCCTGCTAATTGGCCCGTTAAGATGACAGCAGTGGATCATACTATTTACTCTGATCGAGAAAAAATAAAACCACCTAGTGGATATTGTGGATAGTCCTCTTAACGCCCCAATTTATAGTAAAGTATGTGAAAGATGTGTAACTAAAGGAAAACATTTACAACAAGGGAAAACATCATCTGTTTATTGAAGGCCCACATAATCTAGAGTTTTGGCAAAGCCCACTGTAAATTTACCACGTGATGCTTTAGAAACAGGACGTACTAACAAACCAGTGATTATGTGGCAAGTGTTATATTTGCACGAATGTTATTAGTTGGATATTCTATCTGCATCCATCCGATGGTCACTCATAAAGGTAGGTGTCCTATGGTTCAGCTATTTGGAGGCCAGCAAAATCTCACGTCAGGATTGACAACTGTTCTATACAAGCAAACTGACATGACAAATAGCTTCCCTCTTACGGTTTTGCGGAGCAATGAGAAGACGAATACAGGCATGATTCTGCCTGAGATCATTATGTAAACCAACCGGGTATTTTTTCCCTATGTCACTTAGCAGTTTACATTGCCGTATACATTTCGCACCTTTTTCCAACACCCATCGGAACACAAAAGTGAACACAAAAGTTAACAAATGTAACTTTTTCACATTGTCCATTCGAACAAATGCAACGATCAGTTAAAGAGTAGGCGTAAACTGAGTTGTCGTCTGTCAAAGATATGAGAATTTTACGATTAGCTTTTTAAAAGCTTCAGCTGGCTGATCAAAGTCGATGGTACTCGTCTCACCTGCCTACAATGGTAGGCAGCTTCGGAGCAGTCGGACGCTACAGAGCACTTTGTAATACCTAGTATCCCTTCCACAGTAAAGTGTAGTTATAAAAACGGAAATAAAATATACCATTTGTAATTGACCAAAAGGCGAGGGGACGCGAGTACCGCATAATTTTTTTAGTAGGTTTTTGTCTGTAACCATGTCGAGGATACATACAAACGCAAATCTGGAGTACCATACAACGACTGCTCATGCGCTAATTCGCTAAGGTAAGGGTCTGACACAGGCGGTTTTCTAGCCCAGCCTTCTTAAGTCGAATTTTAAGAAAACAACGTTTAGACCATCCGTCCCAATTTACTGAACGGTTAAAGTGGAAGTCACGGTAATGGCTGATACGGACGGGTGGGCAGTGTTCACCGACACGATTTTGGTTACGCATTCCGTCTAACCTTTCGGAGAAGCGGACTGTGGTCGGCATGCAGATCACCTACCCTAAAGTTGAAAATGTGACATCATTTTCTCTCGGGAATTTCTGAAAATTCTTTTGTGTTGCAAATTATTCCCTGAGGAGTATTTCGTAAAGTTAGCACTGGTACTCCATCATCATGTTGCTTCGGCCATAATACTATCATGCAGCAAACTGACCTTGAAGGAAAAATGAGATTTCTTCGCGTCCTTGGCTTTGCAAAAGGTGATCCCTGAATTGTAGGCTGTTGTTTAGCCTCCACAATTAGGGTCAAACATATCTTCCGGTGCAGCAAACTTCCAGAAAATGCCTGGAAACCAGTCTATTGAAATTTTTTTCATCCCTGAGTTTGAGAATTTTGGTGGATTGAGGAGGTGGTGGAGGAGTAATGTAGTGAAAGTTTTCTTCACTGATGACTTGAATGTCTGGTGTTGTATTCCGATTAATCTGATAGGTAAAGAACCTAAAACATCCATGATATACCGAACTCCGTAAGACTTGTTGCATCCTGAAGTCAATAGAGTTTGATATTCCCCAGTGTATTTTTGATGCAAATATGCTGACTTCAGTAAGCCTGAACACTCCATCTTCAGGTTTCACGCTAATCAGTGAAGATCAAGAGAGTGCATAGTGGAGTAGAACCGCCCACTATGTTTCAAACAGGTGCCCTCAAGGAACAGATGGTCTCTTAAATCCACATTTGGCATGCAGAGCTTGACCCACTTTAAGAGAGAGTTTTGATTGTAATGTGCCACGGAAATTGGACCATGGTTTTGGCTCAGGTGCTGTTTGTCCACTGTTCTGAACTTAGCTGAAAGTGCAGAAGAGCAACCAAAGAAGGTCTGTTCTGGGAGCAGTGGTCTCTCCAGAGTGTGGTTATCTCAGGGGAAATAGACGTATATGTATATTTATTTTTTCCACCTTAGATTTTAGTCCTTACATTCAAGCGTTTAAGTTGGATACTGGGGTTTTTCTTCAACTTCTTTGTGACCATTTGTCTAATAAGTAGCCGGAACAGCTCTTTTGCACTGAGCCTAAGTGTTTACGTTATATGCGTGCATACGCTGTCCAACAACTGGTACACCGACATCATGTATTCTACGCAACACTATCTTGAGTGATACGGTGTCCGTAGCTGAATCCGTGGATGGAGACAGTAGTGTACGGGTAGTGTACAACTACAGGTGCACAAACAATGCAGCTGCTGGCAATTGTACGAAGTACGTTCAGCTTAGAGCAATTCGAATTGGGAGAGAGCGTAATAATGTGATCAAGTTGTGCCCTGTTTCTGCAATAAACCAGACAAAAGAGACTTAAAAGAAAAAATCTAAACTGAGCTTGCTGAGTTCAGCTTATGTGTTGAAAAGATGACTGGTTCTGACATAATTAGAAAGAAAAGTACAATTTATCTGGAATCTTATTCACTGACCAGGATAAAAAACTTTGAAGCGACGAACAACTGGCGTAATAAAATTTCGCGAAAGTTTGATGAGAATCTAATTTTAAAAGAGACAGTCAAGCATTCAATATATGTCACAAGACGAGTCAAACCGGTTATGAAAACAGTCGCTATTTTTTATTATTGTATTAATTTGCTTCAAAAAATACTAACTATCCGGTTTTATTAGAAGCTGACCTTGTTTTGACAAAATTACGACAGAAACCCTCCATACAAAAGTGGCAAATAAACAGCAATACTAGGTAGTTCGAGTTCCCCACAGTTACAACAATCCAAGAGCTCAATAATTCAAATATAATTGAAAGAATGAATTCACTGAAAAATCTTCTGATCACAATAAGGTTGGTAAAATAGAAAACTCCAGTTCAGATGAGAATAGTCGACGAAACAAAGCACAACTGACTCTAAGCTACCGCTTTTGTGAATGAGTATTAAATACTGACACTCCATCAAAAGACATGGCGCAGTAAACCAGAAACACACTGAAAAATCCTAATAGTTCATTGCACTCAATTCAATAAAACCGTCAAAATCGTTTTCCAACTGATCAGTTTAATTAAGTGAAGCAAAAGTTGCTTCATTTAAGAAGTTCTGTGTGCCTGTATGAAGCATGTGCAGAAGGTAGGGAATATTTAAGGGTTTGGCAAAGGTTGACAGTTACCTGAAAGTCAGGATTCACAGAATGCAAATAGTGGCGTGCGACAAAGGTTGACGATTACAACAGTATGTGTTGGCTCAAAATAAGAGTAGGGAGCGTGATTGGTGAACGACAACGTTTGTAAGCAATAACGAAACGGCGAAACAAGCAGTTTATAAGCTTTGGCTGGGAAAAAACGCGGAAGAATGAATACATGCAGATTTGGGCCACAAAATGCAAAGACTGTAAATCCTCTGTAGCTTCTTGCCTTCCGATGAGTTCACCAAGCATACCGACAAGGGATTATCTGCAACAAAAGCAGCTGAACATAAGTTCGGAATGCCTTTGCTGCAACACTCTTAGAGCGACTTCTCTGGGGGCAATTCACCCCACAAGAGAGTCTCCAGCAAGCTCTTTTTTCATGTTTTTTTGGGACTTCCTAAACCTGGATAGATTATTTTCATCTTCGCACAGGTTTTGCGACTTATTCACTCAACGAAAAAATTTATTCTTAGAAAGACAATGAGCCCCATAGTCGATGGCGTCCTAAAGTCAATAAGCATTTTACTGGCCACGTGACAATCCTGAACGGAAGTTTGCAATTCACGCAAACGAATTGATCACTTCCAAACTACTCGAAATCTGGATGAATTAGCTAAACTAGCACAAATTCAGAGTAGTGATGGCAATACTCGCAAAGTGTCTAGTTTCCCTCACCTTACACGGAACAATACAGAGTTGGAGCTATTCCTCCTCGAAGCAGTTCCTTTAGTCCTTGGACTTGCGCACGTTACCGTTAGCTGTTGTAAGCTATTCATGTATCACCCATTTGTTCTGTTAAGCGTTGAGTATCGTCTTAGTGGAGACGGAGTAGTAAGGAGCAATGTGTTAAATTATTAAAGACTTTAAATACACCCGTTTCATTCTACTTTGGACGAAATTATACTTCAGACACTGTTTTCAGTAAAATTTGCGTTGTAAACTGCATTCACGTTTGTTTCATACGTCACACTTGATTGTACCAGATTCTCTTGTGTCTAGAGCCTGCCACAGAGCTAATTTTTTCTCTCAAATGTGTCTGTTTCAAAAATCCAGCATGCTTTTACATCCACTAGTACGCTGCTGAATTGTACAATGAGAATCGTGTGGAAAAGTGTCTCCAAAATTGTCATAAAAGGCTGCGTTTTTTTATTATAAAAAACTGCATTAACCTTCAGTTAGTTGTAACAGCGGCACTTCATTTAGTGCGTTCCATAAGTGTTCGGTAATGTGGGAATCTGAAGTTTTGTTTGTCATCATAGGGCGCCTGTCAACATTAAAATATCCTTCAATGGTTTGACCGTGCTTTGGGTTTTGCAGACTTGGTTCTCGATGCTTTTGCACCATATTCTTGCAGCGAGAGAGGCGAGCTGGCTTTGAACAAAAATCCTGACAAATGTTCAGCTGCCTCTGAATAACCTAGCTATTTCTGTAAAGCTACACAAAGCGCGTCTTTCAGGAAAATTCTTAAATTCAGGTTAGAGACGTCTGTGTAGGCGTCTAGTAATTTCAAAGTTTATTTCTGTAGCTATTTCACTCTACTGTCACAGAATAATAGCTTAACCTCGAGGTAATACTGTTAACTGCATTGTTTTCTTGGAAGAGTTGAGCAACACCTTCACAATTACGCGCCGATAAACAACGGCTCAACGGTTATTTAGTATGTACTGATTATGTTAACTTGACCGGTAACTAGACGCTTGCAACCAAATCGCCAAGCTCAGCGAATAGAACACCATTCATTCTATACAACATGAGTTAAAAACATTTCCGTCAATAGAAAGTATCGTTCATCCTGTGTCTTTTGACACTAGGAGGACTAAGCTTCCCCTTTTTGATAAGTTTAGCGGTTGAGGAATCATACTTTTCTTCGTTTTGACTATGGTGCGCAATGTCTTAAAAGCTTTGCCGACACCGGACTTCAACTGGTAATAGATGAATTTTTCAAGAGGTCATGTCTCGTTGCATAAAGCGCAACTAAAAGAATGAGCATGCAGGCGTGGGCATAAGTCTTCCACGGACGTTCGTACTGTCACATTAATCTGCCCCTCTTGCGAACGCTAAACGAGGGTAACATTCACAGAGATCAAATGGCGAACTGACTCGCTGTCATTTTAGATTTCGTTTGGTAGTTTTAACACCTTGAACTCATCCATATCAAGGCTATTAAGATGACGGGACTCTCCTTTTTTCTCGTTCCATAGAATGTTGTGCGACGCCTGTTTGACCAAATTTTTATCAGGAGTTTTAATTCCATGCAAGTTGCAGTTGAACAGAGCGTCATGTTAGCACTAAATTCTTCTGATTCTGCGCTGTGATATATGAAATTTCTTACTTAAATTGTGACGTGACACTTTCACGAAATCAGTGAGTATATTTTCTACACGCGTGCTTCACCGGTGGAAATATTTCCGCTTGTTGGAAAGTAGTACTTATGACGCTCGTACTTGAAACCGGTGTCATCACTTTACGTAATGCACTACTCATAAGGTTGCTGAAATTTCTTCGACAGCCCACGACCGGTTTTGCCCTTCTTGGGGCTCATCAGGTAGGCGCAGTCCTCGAGTTTCCGTCAACCTTATGTTCTACTTGAAACCAAATTGCACGAAATTAGCGAAATACACTCATTTGCAAAAAAAATTGGTTTTGCGAGAGACTCACCTGTAACCCAGCTGAATCTCTCGTATGTGATGTTTCCAGGCAACTGAATGTGCTGCACCAGGCCGCCTCATGTTTCAGTTGGTACGATATTCGAGATATCGCGATACATGTATATATGCATGTATATACATGTATGAAATACTAGACTGCAAGAAATCATATCCCCTAAGTTCTACTGTGCGCAGAGTCGATCAGCGATTAGATGACGCGTCATCCTTCCAGAGGTTCAACAAACCTAAGGTGATAACTCGACAGTCAGTATTCTTAGTATTCTTTTTGGGACACAACGTTCCAATAAAAATCGGTTTAATTTCACCAAAGGGTTCCAGCAAAATGTATAAACATCTCTCATTGAAGCTTAAAAAATCGCAAAAGCTTCTCGTGAGGATACCGGATTCCAAACGGTGAGGAGAACTGTGACAGTTTAATATCCGGAGGTTCACTTCGACACTACGTATCTCCGAGGTTGATTGAACGTAGTAGAAACAACAAAACCTTACTATTTTTCTCCCTCAACGGTTATTATATTTAGTGGCATTGGTGGGAGTATTTCTTATGACTCATATTTGAGGTTAGTAGTAGGGCAGAATTCTTTCTTCATGACTGTCTTAATTTCGCAAAACCTTTCCACCAAAGGTGGTGCTCCATAAGGTTTTTTGAATCCACATCTTTATGTTGTTGTCACGTAATCCCCAGATTCTTTGAAACCGCAAAAATATACTGGTACTGCAATGCTTAGATTTTGGGCTTGATAACAGTGAAATTTACTAGAGTTCTCAGATTAGGTCGAATGTTTCCGTCGGATGGCTTCAAAAATTTCCATTTGATTTGACAACCTGTAAAATAGAAATCATTGGTTGGTTGCGGAGACTGTTTGTTCACTTGACCTGAGCTATAATAACTAGGCGAGGGAACCCAGACCTTACCAAGAACTGCGAGAAAGCTAACTGAGTCTACCGTTCGATTCAGCGACACTAGTTGATTCCACGGTAGATACTTTCAATCCCCTCAACATCAGATTTTTGGAAATATTTGCATGTACGCCTACACCAAATAAAAGTTTTTGGTGCTAAGAAGGCGTTAAAACACTGACATTTTTTCATGTGATATCATAATGGACCTAAACCTGTACGACTGGTTTGTTTACTGAACACTCTTTCTGGAAGGGACATTATCAAGAGAATTCACGCATAATAGAAGACTTTTCGGTGATTCCTCAGAATGTGATGCAATGCTGACCGCTTCCTCACCCGAGAAAAGGCCAACCTGCAAAAGAGGCCATCCCTGATTCACCTCTAGAAACGGTCTCTGAGCAAATGAAATATAGCTGTCTTTTTAGGGAGATGACAGAGAGAGATCACCTGTGAGACCTCTCCTGAGAAGGATTAGAAAAAACCATAATAACCTTCAGCTGAGGAATGCTCTGTACAGATAAAATCATGAAAATCATCAGTGGGTCCCAAAATCACTTGAGGGAAGAAACCAGGTTTCAAGCTATTAGTCAGACACCCAAATGATGTCATATAACGTGAACATTTAGCATACAAATTTTGCATCTTAGTCGCTTTGGGAAGGTCGTTTGTGCGATGGGTGTTTTAGTGGGTGCAAGGGTGGTTTCAAGCCAAAACTCGTTAAACCGGAGTGAAGCGGTCCTAACTACGGAGTGGGTCCTCAGGGGGAGACTTACTGAGGGATACTATATCCGAATCAGGAGCGAAACTCGGAACAAGACCATTTAGTATTTCCTCCGAAGAATTCAGTTCTGAATTCTCCTCAGTTTTGAATTCTCCGACAATTTCCACTTGGTTCTCTTCATTACCCTGCGAGAATGTCTGCTCTCAAAACAAGTCGTAAATTTCATTTCCTTATCTTTTCACTCAGACAGCTATCCGTACAACCCAGTTGAGAAACGGACCTGTAAACTTTCTGTACAAAAGATGATAAGAGATCTGGTTTCATGGAGGAGGCTTACTGTGTTTTATTGTGGTTTTATTAGAATGAAGGCGTTTTTTGGCTCGAAACCGTAAATGCAAACAAATGCGGACACTGAGTTTAATGAGAATGTCTAAGAGTTATGAATTATGTAGAGCACCGAAGCAGTGTAAATACACAAGAAATGCCATAAATTGTTCAGTGGGGCCACCAGTCTCTGTACAGTATACGCAACAACTGTTCCTGGGTACGTGACCTGATAATCAACAGACTATGACGCCAACCTAGAAGCTGTCTTTCATTCCATCCATTTGCAGCCCAACACCTACAGTTAAGAAGATCCACCCCCTCAAATCGCCCAAAGAACTTTGCGTTTCAGGTCCTTGTCCTCGATAAAGGGCATTTATACCAGCCGGTACAGTTTCTATTGCTGAACGGTCCTTAAGCATCAGTGATTTGTGCACGATATGGTGTAAACTTGCCTACTGACGGTTGTTGAATGAACTCTAGTTGAATCCACCAAAAGGACCGGTTCCGAGACTTAATCACTGAGCAGCAATGAACGTTAGGGTATCCTGGCTTGTAAATCACTTCAAGTTATAGCTATTCGCCATACAACGTAACGCATAAGAATGCTCGCAAAAGTCAGAGGCTGTGATGGAAATATCTGTTTCACTAACCTATAAAGGGAACCACTGAAATGCACTTTGACCACCATAATCCTTCAAATGACCCCCGGCCAACAAAAAATCTCCATAGAATAGTTTTCATGCTTTTATGTTCTTTTTTGAATAAGTTTTATGCAACGGAGGTCACGAAATTTCAGCAGTGTAGATAGTGAGTTGGAGAAACGAGGGTGTAATTTTTGTCTCAATAAATACAGCAGTCATTTAGTACAGATTCATTTTGTTGGAATAATTGTGCATGAGGTAAAGATTAAAACAGCGGACATACCCCTCATTGTTGGGGACTGAGTTGTTTGGTTCTTCTAACCAACTTGATTTGTGCAGAGGCATGGTTGGCAAACGATACGACAAAGGAGAGTCAAGGGTACAAGGTGAACGCAGTAACTAAACCCCAGTTTGGCGTATCTGCCAGCGTACTTATCAAAATGATTCCTTCTCAAACTGCTAATGCTCTGCTTCATCTGTTTGATTCATCCCGTGTATAGGACCTTGAAACCATGATGTTAACGCATCTGCTGTACGTACCATTTTTGAAGGGGTTCGAATTTTTTGTCATGTTCGTACAACTCGCCTTCGCCCGCTCGTTTTAAGATTTCCCTTGGTCCTGCAAAACGACTGCCCCGGTTTTGATTTTTGAATTTTTGCGCTCGGGAGCTATGAATTATGACCGGATTGCTCAATGGACACTGTAGAGACCGTGATAGAAAGAACACGACCCCTGCAAGACTACCTTTGTCTTACCTGCTAAGCTACAAGCTTTTGGAGCTTCGGACATCTTCAATCCCGACAACCATTACCACCCTATTTGTAGCACAAATTTGCTTTTTTTTCAAGCCAGTAAGAAAGTGGATGGACAGAAAACGCTATTTCTTTGTTTTCCTATCCAACGTCCGCCGCCAACCTGCTTTTCTTGTTAAGCCACATTTTCTTAACAATAATCGTCGTGAGGTTCGAGGAAAGCAGTTATTCAAAACTGTGTTAAAACCGCGCTAGTCCGTCCAAATTGGTGTGTTTCGCTTCCTTATTGCTCTTGTTTATACATCATTTGACCATACGTATGTAGTACTTGCAAGCTTTTGAACACGATACTACCCATATTATCCTCGCGGGGCTTAGAATCACTCTTCTGCCGTCGGTGTTTTGAGCTTCATAGACCAACATAACCAAAACGCTGGATAATTGAGTTATCTCTCGAAAACGAATTCGAGGCTGATATGAGAGTTGAATGAGGATCCCGGTCTCCAATCTCGTACGAAGCTTGATGCCATCCTTACAAGATGATAGACGGATCTAAAAGACAAACGTTTCACAAAAGAACTGTCTGAATGTTCGAGCAAAAACGCTGCTTTTTGGTATCAGAATCGAAGCCTGTATAAAACCAAATGGAGGCTGATTGCAAATAAAAGTTTTCAAGACAGACAAAAAAATTGAGGCCAGTTTTTGAATTATGCAAGCGTGCCCATAACGCTTCAGTTGCATTATGGGTTTCTGCCGACAGGCACTACCTGCATGGATAAGTTACTATTGCTGGTAGTCTCATCTGGTCTTTCCGGAGAGTACAGCCTTTTCCGTACAAGTGAAACGCAGTCCGGTTGTCCCTAGACGAAGACGAACGCGCCCAGATTGTGAGATAACTTTGCTCCCATCTTATTAAGCATACTTTACAATCTACGAAGTTTCAACCAAACTTAGTGGTAACCCTCAACTTTACCCTGACAAAGGTTACTATTCAGCACAACTAGCAGTCTGGAGTATTGTTTCTACTTGTTTGCACCACCACCACCGCCTCTACGGCCACCTCGACCATCATCACAACCATCAGCAGCAGCCCAGCAACAAACTTTTCTAAGAGGCTCCTGCCTGATTAAATAAACCTGTTTCTTCAGCAACCTTATGAGTAGCGCATTACGTATATACATGAATCGCGATATTTTGAATATCGTATCAAATGAAATACGAGGCGGCCTGGTGCAGCACATTCATTGGCCTGGAAACATCACAAACGAGAGATTCAGCTGGGTTCCATGTGAGTCTCTCGCAAAACCAAAATTTGTTTGCAAGTGAGTGTATTTCGCCAGTTTCTTTGGTGTTCAACACACAGTAACTAGGGTGTTAGCTAGATTTGTCCCCTTTCCTCGAATTTAGGTACCTCTTTGTAAAATATTACATTCCACATAATCTGCGCATCTTCAGTTGCTACTGTTGAGAGGGATTTCTGTTTATCAAATGACTTCCCTAAAATCCACTTGTTGAAATCCTTCGGAGATCTTACCGAATGCCTAGTTCAGCAGCTTTTCCAAAGTAGTACATGGTTAAACCATGCTTCTGTGTACATCGGATCAATATATACCTAAGCATTATATATATATATATATGATATAGTGGCATAACGTTTAGGTTTGGTGAGTGTTTGGTTTCTGTCTCTCACTACTTGCAACATTAAAATGGTGAGATGTTAGTATGTATCAAGGAGCGGCTTTCTGAACAGAGGGCTCTGGCTTTTTCAAATGCCGAAATAAAAATAACCTAATTGCAACCCTTATATGGATGTGGAAATATGGAGAGGGAGCGGATGCATCCCTTAGATAAAGGGAATACTCAAACGACAAATTTAGTGAGCATGCATCGGTGAGAGCAGACATGCCTAATATTGATCGACAGTCAGCAATTAAAAAGCACTCGAGTCCAGCTGATCCGTTCGTCATTCTGAAAGTAATGATGAAAGTAATGATAATGAAGTGATAAACTTCGTCCTTTTGTGGTATCGCTGGATATTCAGTGGTTGTACTTGAGAGTTAAAATGCTGTCATGAGGACAGATAACGTGACTTTCCGAGCACTAGACTTCCCTCAGCGAACTTACAAAGGATTAGTTTTCTCGACTTTCGTGAGAGGTAGCATCTTCTTAAAGTGACCACTGCCTTGGTGTTTTACCGTAGTTCTTGTTTATGAAATTCTTCAGCTAAATGGGCGAGTATTCAAACGAGTGTAAGTGTTCAAACGAGAGTGGCGTGAACGTGAATTCTACAAATCCCGCAACCACCAACAATTAGTAAGAATTGTTCACCGTGGCTCTACTTGAGAAGTTTTGAAAGGCGGATCGATTGATCGACACAACCAGTGAAGTTACTGGGTCATCGTTCCAGACGTCGTGCAGACCGATCACAGTGCTCTTGTTTGAACACCTTCACCTGTTCGGATGTGAAAATTCAGAGGCGTCCGGCTTGCGCTGATGGAGTAGTGGTGTTACGCTTTCCTTGCACGTCATATGACCGAAGTACAAACCCCGACGTGGTCAGGGATATGCACTACTAATGAGATCTAATAACAGCAAAACATGGGTCATCATCCTACCCTCTTTTACGTGGATCCACCAGAATAATTGCACCAGGACAGGAGAACAACTTTTCAAACATGCACATGAATTATACAAATTCTGCAGCCACAAACACCTAATCAGCTGAATGTGCAGCACAAAGACTGCCCTATGTCTCCGTTGGTACGATATTCGAGATATCGCAGTATACTTTCTCGACAGAACACTGCCTTAAGTTTAATGAATACTCGTTGATCCTCACACCTAGTTTCGTTTTTATTGGCGCAGTCTCCGATTTTCCGCCAACCTTATGTTCTAATTGAATCCAAATTTCTCGCTATTCGCCATATTCACATTCTCACCGGTTGATTTCATTGGATGGGAGACTCAACTGAATCTCAATGGAATCTAAGCTGAAGAGTACCATAAACGAGAAATTCATCTGGGATTCAGTTGAGTCTCTTGTTAAAATCAGCTGGTTTACAAACGAGGATATTCGGCCAATTACGTAAAATTCAGGTTCAACTAGAACACAAGGTTGATGGAGACCCAGCGAATGCGCCTAGTCGATGAGCCACAAGAGGGACAAAACCGGTCGTCGGTTGTCGGAGTGGTCCCAGCAACGTTCTGGATGGTGTTCCATCGAGAAAATGCTCATCGTCCTGTTTCCTGAACGATGGTGACACTCTATCAGCTTTGCAACTTTTGTTTACTTTCGGACAGTTTGTAAATGCTTGACGCTGCGCCTGAGTGACCGCATAAAATCCTACTGATTTCAGTAGGCTGCAGTCGCACAGTAGCGTCAAATCAAAGTAGCTGTTAGTGGATGGACGGTGTTGAATATTTTCCCTTTTTTAGATATGTTGTTAAAGTAACTGATACTCCTTAACTACATGATGTGTTCGCTTACTAGAACATTTTACACCGCATTGACAATTTTTTGAGGCAAAATATATACTTTAACATAGTTTAGCGCATGGATCTTGATTTCGTAAGTTGAATAATACAGTACTGCTTTCTCTGGGGGATGTCCTCAGGAAGACATATATTAGGATGCATTGCAGTCCCACTCTCAGAAGAAACAAAAACCAGTCTCACAGAGGAGGTAACTTTTGTTTGATAGAAGGCTGGGTTTTTTCAAGAAAACAGACCACATTAGACATACCCCAAACCAGTGACAAAGATTCTTCAGTTGGCTAGCATATCACAAAGGCAAGTGATATCTGAATCGTTATATTTGTGTACCAATATAGACTTGAATCAGCCGACAAGTAAAACTTGAATGTACACAAAGCGCCCTTCAATAGAAAATTCAACAGCCGGGAGGGTGATAGGATAAATTGAGGTGTTACAACTCAATATTTGCCAAGTTTCCCATACTTACCTTCCTTCTTATTATGCTGCTTGTTAACAATTAAAGTCCGTCCTTAGGTGAAGATTGTGTGCACGCTGCAGCTATTTGGGCTTCACATTTTAAGGTCTGACAAATGCCCTTCTAAGTTATCACAATTTCTCATTTCTACCCTTTTGAAATCTGGACGATAATGACTATTATTGATTATTTTGTATACAAAACAACGATTATGCGTAACACACGCCTGTTGGTTGTGTGACCACTAAATGCATCACTTTTGGTGCATAGAATCGAGTTATTTCATAGATTTTTTGTGTATCACTGAGGTTTCGAGTATAAAGGAGGGTTCCAGCCAGTGTAGCGATTTCCTGTCAGCTCAAACAGTTGGTTACCTGCCATATGTACATGTAATTTAGGATAATACATTCAGCAGCCCAACAGGAATAAAGATTCACATGTCTTCAGTAGATAGATACCTAGATTTCAGAGCAATAAGGTGCATCTTCAAAGGTTTATTTTCAAACTGTTGATTAAGATGTGTAGCGTTCTAGTATTCAGACGTGCTGATTTCAAAAGCACGAATCCGTCTTTCCTAATCGGTGTGACAATATCCCAACCATGCCGCACCGCGCGCCTCCCATAAAATCTCTAATACCGTTTCAATATTCCACTCAAAAGACGGTTTCAGTACGTTTTGAGGCACCGTTCTGTGAACGCACTTGCAAGAATTTGTCAATGGAGCCGATTAGTCACCACGGTTTAACTACGGAGTAAAGTGCCTGAATTGCCCGACAGCTACATGCAGTCCTGGAGGGCTTGGGGAATGTTTGACATTATCGCCCATGTTTGGACAACTCGTGTGGTATTGGGAACACCGTCAGTGAGTCCGCAAGCGTTGCAGAACAGACCAACTTAGTAACGGCTGTTGCTGACATTTCATGAGACGTTATGAATGGTGTAGGTCTTTCCAGGATCACTTGGTTTTTCTGGCAATAGACCAACGAACGCAGTGATCCTGCATCAGGATCGTGGTTACAGCATAGACGCTGCTGCACTGGTGACAAACTGAAGCCGTTGGAATGTCCCATAAAAATGCGCTATTCTGCGGAGGGTGGTTTATTATTTATATTGCAAATGACTCCGTTTGGTTTGCTTCCAAACCACCATATGATAACGTCTTCACAAGCACACTGATGACTATTCCATTGGGTTTATACATCTCCTAACCAGTATAAAAAGTGAAGTCCATCTACGGAGCATAGTATTCTCAGGCGATCGACATTATCCTTACCATGAAGAACTGGCCAGTAAGCAACTTCACTCGGACTGGCATCGCTCAGCCACTCTCGATAGGCTTAGAACAAGGGTTAGAAAAGGGCAGTTTTCCGGTTCGATCCCGCCCACCGTATCTTAGCTCAACCCTGGTTCTGGTTAATTGGGAGTGCGCTTCCTGAGAAAATCAAAAACTGTACTCCATCATAACAGTACCAACCACTACTTACTAAACATATCAAACAGAGACCTGTCATGTTTTGTCCAACAGGCCTAATATGTGGGTCATTTGAGCAACTGGTTCACATAAGGCATATAAATCGGACTTCCGTCGCTTACTTAGGTGCATTGATGAGTATAGACATTTAGTAGCCCCTAGTCCCTCTTGTTGCTTAGATAGTGTTTCCTTGACCGACAGGAAATAAAATAACTTCCAGCTAAAAGTGCGTGCTGCGAGTGATTTTCCATTTCATTCCACTCACTGAATAAGAACATATTGTATAGGTGACCCGGCTGAAAAGTTTGTTTCATTATTTGGACACGCTCCAGGTAATAAATCATTCGAACTTACACTCTCAGCAACCTGACCTGTTCAAATCGATTTACATGCATTCCATCAGGAGTTTAGTGCAACTTATTTTATTATGCGCATCGAAAAGCCTGATTTAGCAGACATTTTTCGGACCACTCTAGCTCCAAGCTATTTTTGTGAACTTTTCAAATGTGCAAATAACCCAAGCAGAAAAAAGTAAGAACAAAGGCTCCAAGGTCAAGGGGTGGTGGTAATTCTGCCGTTTATTTGGGTCAAATAGTGCAAGAGAAAAATGAAACAGTACAAACAGTACAAATGATACTTTCCATCTTTTAGTACTTAACTGATAGCCGTTTTTGTACTTTATACCAGAGATCTGGTATTCTCACACAGCTACTCGAATCACCATCATATTCCTACTAAGCCGCTTGTATCCGATCTCCCGAATCAAAACTTGTTTCTAGTACTCGACTGAAATTACCAACAAGTGAAACAAGTTCATTTAGATTGGTGAATCAATGCTGCAGATATTTCCGTTTAGTGTTTTGCAGTTCATCTCTGAAACACTCTAAGATTCATGGTAGGAAAAGTTACCATGAGGTGGAAACTTCGCTGGGTGCACACCTGAAGAAGGCGGAATGTGCGCCACGTCCAAACACTAAACAGTGCTCTTATCGATTTTGCAGACCGGGAGAAAGATCTCCATCACCTACCAATTTGCCATTTGATTTTTACACAGAATATAAGCAATAGTTCCACTGTATTGACACTCTTAGCTTCCCATGGCCAAGTATATTTGCTCTAAACACTAATTTAATCGAATAATGGAAAAAAAATCGATGTGGGGAAACGGTTGCCAATTTGAATCCTCACTTAGCATCCCTGGCGTTTTGCCAAAACAGGTAGTTCGAGAAAATCACACCAAGGACAATTCGATCCCATGGCCATTTTATGTGAGGTGATCTGAGCATGATTACGCAACGTGATCAGGCCACCATAACTAAAGTGAACCAATGGCAGTTAATCCGAACCAAATTCTTGAATTGGGGGCACGTTTGGCTAACGATTCGACGGCGACTAAACAGACAGTGGACAAGTCAATGCTTGATCTAGGGTCTACTTAATTGGCTCATCCGTGCATTAATCAGGCTCCCATACATCACAGTTCTCTGCTCATTATGTTTTACATTTAACATAATCCGTCGCACCGGTTTATATCATTGTAAAGTTGCGCGACGCATCATAAGGGACGGACAATTTATATACGTTGATAGTCCAATTATAGAGATTAAATGTTACAGGGTTGCTATCCCTGGATCAAGTCACTGCGAGTTAGTCACACGGCTGATCAGCCGTTCTTGGCGGAGTTCAAACTACTAATGGGGAGGTTGTAGGTTCGCGACTCTGAGGTTTTGTGAGATGCACACTGTTGATGATTTTCGAAAAGGTGAAACAGTGATTCTCGACCTTTCAGTAGAGATTAGCTTCACCCACAGGACGAAAGTTCTATTTAAATCTCCTCACTCTACTAACGAAATGAAAATTTTTCACAAACAGCAGTATTGTTAATCAGAAGGCCTGAATAAACCGGGACTAACGCATCAGGCAATTCTTGTTACTACGTAAATACTGTCTTGGTTTTGTGGACCGTCTCTGAGCTGAATGTGGGAATATATATATATATATATAGTTGGGTGTAGATTAGCATCCCGTTCATTGTAATTTAACAGTCCTGGCTGCATATTATTGAGGTAAATGTTAGTAGCTCAGGTTATTTCGCCGGTCAATGTGAACTTATCGGTGGTACTAGATTAGAGCTGAACTGATTTTTAGCTGTGCCTCGGTGTGTACACAGTTAGAAATGCTGCGCTTCTGTTTAAATTCGCCTCCTCGGCCTGTGGGTGACATTTGATTATAAGTCCTCTTTTCACTAGTCGATCCTGTTAGATGGCTGGCTAGCCCACCCTCTGGAAGGTTGACTTCAGGATGTTCTTGGGCCTTAACCATCACGTCTCGCGCCCAGTAAGTGTTGTCTTATCTGTTTCATATTTGCTTCTGATGCCAGGTGATTCGCTCAACTTACAGTCGACTCCATTCAAGTTGCCCAATTAAACTGACGATCTGTTCGTAATGGTGCGCGGATTCACTTGGTATATAACGGAGAGGTATGCTTCAAGGGAGGCTGGCTAGCCCTGCATATCTAGGTGCCAAGGACCACAAGTTTCCTAGTTTTGGTCTTTGTCCTTGATCTTCATGAATGTAAACCTGGGGTATTGGACTGTGTTTTTCGATCTCTACGTTGTGTTTGCTTCATCCTTATAAGTAGTGTTCTTCCAGTTCATTTACTATGATGCCTACGGTCTAGTTGCAATTTCCGCAACTGATATGGTACTCATTAATTCATACATTCATTAGGCATGTCCTCCGGTATTGAAATAAGCCTCTTCATGGTTGCGGTTGGATTTTGGGCCACCAGGTATTCTCTGGGCCGCCACTGGCTTGCTACGCCTTCAGATATTTCTGGTGTATAGTAAGATGACCGGCTTGCTTGTTTGATCGTGTTATTGGTGCATCAGCTGCTACTGCCAGCAGATCTCTTTCCTCAAGTCCCTGCCAACGGCATTTCATGGGTAGTTCATCTCCAAGTTCCGCTCTTCGTCATCCCGAACAGAGTTTAGATAAAACTCTTCTTACGGTTTGATAAGTGATTCCTGTGCCATCTTGGTACCTGTTCAGAGCGTTTTACACCGATAAAACACTAGTTTGAAGAGTTCCGTCCGTAATCCTTCTGACGAGCAATTCCCAGATGGGGGTTGACTGTCTTTTCCAAGTTCGACTGTCAAATTGATGAGATCAAAAGTACTGCTTGGCATTAAGTTTTTGTTCCGCGTTCTTGTCTGTTTTGCAATTACGAAAGTGTCAACCATATAGAGTAGGCAGTGATTGAAGTCGATTTTTAGTGGTACGACTCGATCCGGTCGATGTGTTATTGTTTCAGCCAAATCTGCCTATCAATCTTCCTAGTGAGGTCCCTTTCAAGGTTATACCATATTTCTAAACGACGGAAAATCAAGTAGCTACAAAACGTCGACCTCACAAAACTACAAAAGTTTTATCCCAAGCCAGACTATACACCAGACGCAACGGAATCAAAATTTTTTCTTCTGGACAGTGCCACATTTTATTCAACACTATCTGTTTTGGAGGGCAGTGTTCATCACTTGGTCAGATATCGCTTCATACGAAGGCCACCGTCTTACTTTTTACTTATAACATGCAAAGTACATGTGAGGATCCGTTGTTGCAAATCTTTTGACAAACTGTCCTCGGATCTGCCACGGATCACATGAATACTCCATGGTGCCTGTCGTTTTACATTAACAAGAAACGAACACAGCAGATTTTCATAAGAGAATGCGGAAGCTGAATTTTGCACATGAAAATGCATAATTTTGGGCATTGTTAGCAGTACTGTGATAATAAATGACGTTTTTTCGTTTGCGACTTTCAAGCAGCAATATAGACAAACCATCAAGTATTTTGTAAATTCACGTGGTTAGTGCATACCCGTCGGTTTTCCGGTATCAAGCCCCGTGGTCCAACACGCATGGCTGAACATGTCAATAAAGATGGGCCAGTTAACTGTACTGAATAAGCCATCATCCGACCCTAAAATTTTGCATATGTAAAATTTAATTGGCCTAAATTGCTCGTCATTTTTTGCTTTTATTTGTTCATATGTCAAGTAAGCTTCATCATCGACTCTGACGAGGATCCAGCACGGAACGTTGGTTCAGTCATGTCGAACTCCAGAATATTTCCAAAAAAAGTTTGAACATTCACTGAGTGACACCTCTTATATGAACAACTGAAACCACACACGAACCCACGGTTTACAGGCTGGCTGCTATCCAGCCGCATCTGAACCGGAAATAACAGCATCGTTGTCGACGTCGGAAACGTTGCCTGTGCCGTAATTTTGAACAACGTATTACTCGGCGATAACACGCATGTGGTTATTGGCCATGATGAGCTTCTATCTAGTGAACTGCAATGTCTTCCAAGAAGATGTGGCTGGTACACGGTTCTTGCAGAACGTCAAGTCACGGTAAATAGATCAATTATGCGGTCATCGGTACTTTGAAATGTTGAACGTGGCAAAGCCACCGAGGTCACTTCCACATTCGATGAAGTTGGATGACTTAGCTCAAAGTATATATTGTTCGTGCTAGAAACCTTGTAATTCATAACCTTTTTCAACCTAATGTGCACAAGCGGGATCGGCAGCCCTAGGAGGCCGAATATTGCCTCTGAAAGTAAATTAAATTACCGAGCAAGTGTCAGAGCGAAGCTCATAACGGAGTGCTACATGTTAGATTGGATATATCATGATAATCAATCGTTAAGTCGGTAAGCTCGTATCATTGGAAGTATTAGATTCTAACTTAGGAAACAGCATAAGAAAATTCACACTTGTTTGAAGCAAGGTCTGAGTCAACTGCTTCATTAAATAGCAAGCACACCTTCAAAAAAATTTTCCCGCGGTCAAAATATGACATAATAACTATAAGTTTATCATTCAGTTCATGGAGAAGCCTTTTGAAGACGAATTTAGCTGTTTCAAGAGAACAATTGTATAGACAGACGATCTTCTGTTCTTGACGTGAACGACCACAGAGAAATGAAGGGGCCATACTGCATCGCCACAGTAACCTTCCTTAGCGCGCGCATTACGGAACCTCCAACCTGGCAATAAAACGCTGTAGTTTCCCTATCGGGTTGGTGTGGTCAACGAAACTAAGTTCTATCGTTGCTGATCGGATTTTTCTTTCATGGAAGCATCTCGCTTGAAATCAGTTTTACTGGAAAGTGTCATCTTTTGGGGCGCACTCTACTGGAGACAGTATGGAATTCGCCATCACCCCTGTATGACAAATTGTCCTACGTTTCTACTAATAAACAACAACAGAAGCCTTTAGAGGATTTTTGTATCAGTCATGGAACCTATCTGTCCCCTTATGTTTCCGTTTGTACTGTAGTTGTACAAAAAACAACAATTTATCTTTGAGATCAATGGGCCGTGGCGGCGTAGGTGCCACGTCCATATGCAACGTTATTTCTGAATATTGCAACGGAATATGAGGTGCAAACCGAGGGATAGTTCGCTAGTATCTGTTTAGTCTACCGCAGTTTCATGCGGTATCATTTCATTTTACGATCTCCTTGGGCGCACTGAAAACTTTCTGTCTTTTGACAGCAGCACGAGAGTGCAGTCCATCCAGTTTATTTCCGACAAACAAACAACATGTCTACCCAAGTCTATTATGCTGGTATCAATAGCGGTGTACTTTCCTCGATTTCCATTCTTACTGTAGTCACACAGAAAAATGAATTGTTTTAGGATTGTTAGGGTAGTGCAGTTGCAGATGTTTCGTTCAGGTTTACTAGTGTATTCCGTGACTGAAGCGGGAAATGAGGTTTAGATTGTTTACTCTACCAGTATTTCATTTTACCATTGCCTTAGACTAGTTGAAACCATTTTGAACATAAGAGGATGTTGTTTCCACTTTCAGGTTCTGTCGGTTTTCGCTGGTTACAGTTCTGCAAACAACCCTTGACTCAGCTTCTTACCATCGTCAAGTAAGTAACATCATCGACCTGGGTGCTGGCTTGATCTAGCTTTGAGTATCGACTATTGTGTATGCACTCTGTGATCAGTCATATATGATTAGATGGTGCACCTGTTCCAGTGGCGACCCGAGTCCTAAAATAAGTCTAACTTAGTAGCCGAACGCTTGAACAAACTGAGTCTAATTGGTTATTATCCTTGTTAGTCGAATAATTGTGCCTACCGGTAGCGGCGGTCCTTATGATATTCTCTGTGGCGCAATTAATTACGCTGATGTTGCTGAGAGCCGCAGTTCCTCCAGCACTCTTACTCAAAAGGGTCAGTAGAGCACAACAGACGGTTGCATGAGTGGTACTAACGTATCTTGGACTTATTGTGGATGTCAAATCTTTTGGTCATGACTTTATTTCTGAAACACTTTAACTTCATGGGTGCAGCTGACGTTAAACAGTCTAGGCTGAAGTACCTGATAACATAAATCTATGCAAAACTGAATTCAATACGACAGCACGCCACATGTTGCGGAGAGGTTTTTATCCTCGAAAAAAAAACAATCAAGTCCTTGTCACACTTCGGAGCTCCTGGACCGTGCAGTCTGAATAAATTTACAGATTGGCACTTTCGAGAACCGATAATTGCTTGAATGTTCACTTCAAAGTAGACTGCACGAAAAATCTTGCTGATACAATGGTCGGACGTGACTACGAGTATATTACGACTGAGGACGAGCAAAGCAGGTCGTGGCCGAAGTGATAGCGCAAGATCTTTTGTGTTTGTGCTAAATGGCTTATCAGGCCCTGTTTATCCAGGCGCGTTGACTGTAGTTATACTTCAAATACGGAAACAGATCGCTTAGAGAACATACTCCACAGGGGAACATCTCACCAAAAATCAGGTTGTGCGGATAATGCGCGCACATATGAATCGCCTCCGCCATCCATATTCACTCGAAAATATCACACTTGTGTGAAACCATCAAAATAACTACTACCGTCGCCCTGAACAGTGCTTTGCGTATAGAACGGGACACGTTGTCAATGCCGATTTCCATTTTGTGGACGCTAGCTTAGAAACACCAAGCAGAATAATGTCATACCCCGCTTCCACCCCATCTAGATGCCAATTACAAGTGAAACCGTCTCTTCAAAGTCGTTTCACGTTGCATAGCGTTGTCAGTCAGCCGGTTCCGCCTGGGGGAGTCAACTGGCGCGCACACTGAATTGTGACCAAAATTTGCAGGCCAATTGCCGAACTCAACGAACAGATCAACAGCCACCTGAGCAACCAGCAAAAAGTGCACCCGAACTACCAATATTCTAACACAGTGCCAATATCTGGACTGTCACAGTATCTAGTATAGCATTTAATTAGTACTTTACGCCACCACAAAAAGTTAGCGTAATTCACTAGCTTTTGTCTCAGACATCATTTACAAGACTAAAAGAAGAAACAAAATCCCGAGTATAAGGGAAGTTAGGATGAAATTTCCCGGTTTGATTGGAATTACCGCATGTAAATATCTGCACTGGGCTGGTTCTGGAAAATCCGCTTAGAAGGTGAAACGAGTCAAATAGAACCTATCAAGTTCAGAAGGAGGCAAAGTTCAAAACGAGGCAAACGGCTCAGAGCAAATTTTGGTGGGGAACCCAGGTGCGTTTTCGGCCTAGATGGACAATCAGCCGGGGGAAGCATGTAAGCGGTTTCGACAATTCCTCGCTCGGAACGACGAATTCTATTGGTCCAGTCATCCTCTTATGTATGATGGCTGACGGCAAGGTTATTAAACTGCGTAATACAGTTATTTAGTTTATTTTCCCACACAAAACCGCATTAATGCTCCGCCCTCGTTGGTCGAGTTTCCACCATCGAGTATAATTCTTCGCTTACCAAGACAGTTTTTCTTCTCCTTGACTAGGTTAGTCTTCACCTCAAGGACAGAATTCGATCAGCTGGCATTGTAGGTTACAATATAATGACCTTTCCCGGTGGAAGACTAAGCCGAAGGTAAGTCTTCTTGGGCAGGGTTTCAATTTGACATACCGTATGTCAAACCGACACAGCATCATCATCATCATCGAGAACGGCACTAACGGAAAATTCTGGTGCTTCTCTGCCCTAAAATTATGTTAATATCTTTAAATAAATCCTCATGTTAGAATGAAAAAACGGGACGGAGAGGGAGACCTAAGGATAGCCCACTGCAGACACGCCAATTAGGGGTGGGAAACAATGCTCTTCCAGGAAGGCGGAAACTCGTTAAGCGTACCACATGACCCACCCACCTTGGTTTGCAGTGCTGGATCCATTCCGTGAGTGAAGCACTTTCTGTTTCGCAAAATATCCGTTGCCTCATTGCAAATTTGACAACATCAGCCAATTCTAGCCATGGTTCTGAGGCATGGTTCGTCAGTGCTCTGAAGAAGAAATCAATAGCTCAGTTGGACAACCGTGCTTGGGTCTTGAATTATCGTTTCATAGAGAAAGCACAATTCAATAGATAGAAATTCCAGCGTGCATGCAAAAACAGTGTGTTGTCTAGCGTGTTTCAGAGGACCAACGTTGAAGGCTGTCAGATGAACCGAGCCTCAGAGTTTGAAGAATGATTTCGAAGTGACAACGGCCGTGACGGCCGAGTTAACCTTAGCGGCAATGGGCGTCAGTCCTTAGCAATAAACCCATGGAAATATCGCCAACAACGGGGGAAGTGGAAGATAAGAACAAACGTGTGTATGGAGGAAAAGTGAGGCGTCAGTCACGACATATTTTCGCTCACACGGGAGGAAGCATAAGGTCCTCAACCAAAGTATTTGGCTCAAAAGCCCAACACAAGACAATGTCGGTTGGTGTAAGGCAGTCACAGCAACCTACATTTTTTAAGGGGAAAGTTGGCAAACATATTATAACCCCCAACCTGGATGACCAGGTTGGTTTGTTGGTCATATCCCTACCTGTTGATCAACCTGATATGAGAGGTTCCGTGAGTGTCGCACGTGCACTTCCAAGTATGTAATTGTGGAGGTGTACAAAACGTCATACCTCAGTAATGTCTAGTCTTTCCGCGACGGAACTCACAGTGCGCGGAGCAACGAAGTGGAATAGCATAAATAATGGCATATTTTGGCCTAGTTCATTTATGTAAGCCAGTCTTCCACAAAGGGCCATACCCCCAAAATGTCACTTTCATCCTGGCAAAGGCACCCCGACCGTTGTAGGTATGAGTAGTTCCTAACGATGGTAAATATTGTGTGAAATCTCACCCTAAGAGGTATTGCACAATCGTGCTTAACCTAACTCGGTAGGTGTACTTGAATTTTCCTTCTTTTGCTAACCTCCTTCAAGTCCTAGAAACAATCCTTGCGTTTAGCTTCACCATTTGAAAACATCCTTATTCAGCATTGGTTACCTGGATGGTCGAAGTCAGATACTAATGCTTCGTTCATTCAAAGATAAGTGCTCGCAGCTTCTCAAATAGATTCACAGTGATCTTGGATAATGTGCACACACAGCAAACTTAGTTCAACACTACTCACCTGGCCGATCGAACCAGACCATTTTGCGTAGCTCTCACGTATTATGTGACACAATGACGCCATCACAGCTCTAGTCCCATTTTGCAACATCCCCAATTATAATAGTCCCTGACGAATGGCAGTTGTACGAGTGTTAGGCGGAATCCCTGCACAAAAACCCCTTTACCGCTCACACTTAGGCGCTGCTACGGCTGAGAAGCACAACCCGCACGCGGCTGGTTAGGGAATCTGGCGGCTTGCCTGTCCAGCGTCAAGGTGAGCTCTGACTGACCGAAAATGTGGACCTAACAGCCAAACATGATTCAGTATCCGCCGAATTTCGGCCGCGAATGGCGCGTCCCGAAGACGTCTGAATTTCCAGAATGCTATTGCCCCATACATTTTAACTACGACGCGCTCTATATGCGTTTTTGACCTTTTTTGAACATTTAGTGTAACTTTATGCACCTTTGGTGGTTCGTTTGCAGAAAACTCCACTTTAAAAGGTTCTACCCGAGAAGTGAGCTAAGGCATTACCGTTATTACAGCGCATCCATGGGTTCTATCTCCCTTGAAGTTACTGAAAGGGGCGCATCCCTGGATTATTTCAAATAGGACGAAACTTCTCTAAAACAATATATTGATAACGACAATGAAGATTTCACCTGTGAAAGTAATGTAGAGTTATACCTGAAAAGCAGTTCACTTAGTGTTAATTCTTGGCCGGGACTCATCAGCTGAATGCGGCAGAATAGACCCATTATTAACCTACATCGTATTTTTTTTCGTTTGCTGCAAGGTTCCACTAACCACCATTGTGCATATGATGGTTCGGTCAACTGGTGGTGTGTCTGTCATACAATGAAGAAACACTAAGGTTTCTTTACCTATTTAGCCTCATTATCTGTTCTCTTGGCCATATTAACCCCTCTCAAATGTATCATGAATGTCGGGTTCATAAGTTTCATGGTTTTCCCTCTTTTGAAACATTTTTTCTGTCTGAAGGCAAGCTGTTACAAAAAAGGGTAGTTTGTTGAAAGAAAATACAAGCAAGTGCACGACTGATTAACAAACTTATCAAAATAATAGAAGGAATTATCTTTAGGATGTTTAAATGTTTACTTTTCTTGGTTGCTCGCTGGTGTTAGCGGCGCAGGCTATCTCTTGGAAACAGCTGTGATTCCGAATGTTTTGGAATAATAGTATTTGTTTGCTGACTGTAAGTCAGTCCACTCCCAAAGATCCAGCATACAGAATTAACGCCATTCGGCCAATGATGTGCTACTTAATCAACTTGCTCATTTGTCAGTTGACGATACAGGCTTGCAAATCATGCTGGGGCTTTAATATATCTTGGCGCTCCACAATAGTATTTCATCAGGAACGTGTTCAAAGGCTGTGATTAACTCATGGTCATAATTAACTCCAAGTTGTCTGACCAAAACGGTGGTTGGTCTGGTCGTACAGCAAAATCGATTTCCAGACTTCTCAGGAACACCTAGTTTTTCTAACAACTCTATTAAAACTAGGGTGAGTAATAAAACAATGGCCCTTCAATTTGTCTCCACTAGTGACTTCATGTGCGGAAACTGAAGAAAAGAACGAAAAGATGGAAGAGATTTTTTGTTGTTCTCTACCGAGTGGATATAACGCGCGTGCCGAAGGCGGCCAAGTAATCTTTCCAAATCAGCCTGCTTAGTAATTCTGGGTCATTCACTTGGAAATCATGGAAATTGGCCACAATCATCTCTTTGTAAAGTGGGCAGCCAAAATTACCTGACTATAACTAAAATAGTTACAGGAGTGAGGTGTTCTGTTACCCTTTGGGAGGAAAGTTCCTGCTTGCGAGCGTATATTCGCAAAATAGTGTAACATTCTGGTGTGACACTCCCGATTCAGGCAATTCCCCGCAAGCGTTTTCGTGAGTTGCAAATACGTTGTGATTGTTGACATTAAAGACAGTCCGATGTTACACACTGATAGCGCTGGCTGGCCTGGATACTTATTCAAGATAAACACCAACTTCCAATTTTCCAAAGACACTCTTTCATTTCTGCTGCTTGAGATATCGAGTTTTTTCTCTTGAAGGATAATTTTACCGAAATATTTCAATAAATGACTAAATATGACCAAATGTCTTCAAAAACACGGAGTACAAATAACACTTCCTCGCGAGGATTGTGCGTTGTCTCTTTTGGACATCGGTTGTGTTGCCCGGCAATTTCTGGAAAATCCCTGCACTTGCCAGAACAAAGCTCGCTGGATGGTGCACTCTGATCTACGTGTCTTACCTGGGTAATTTAAAGGGGATTTTTGCATTGAGCCCTAAACCATCACGAGAACTAACTGTGCATCATTGATATCCTCCAGTATTTTTTTAGTAAAGAAGTTGGGTTCTGGGTGTGCTTGATATGGATTTTGCTCAAAGTAGTGGGACTTACCTAGGAAGCACCAATCCTGACAAATCTAATTACACGAGGCCGTACGAAAAAGACCTTAGTTCGAAAGAGCATCTTCTAGAAGAATCGAGTTAGGGAATTTAAGTCGTTTACACACAATCGAATGGTAAAGGTTGCAAGTGCTTAATTCAATCAAACAGCCGTCCCACTACCAGGGTGCAAAAAATAATTTTGTTGGCTCCTTACAGGTATCCCGAGAACTGAATTTTTTCAGATTGAGTCAACATTATGGCTTCATGCATATATAATTAATATCTTTAGGGGTTAGAATCACATTGACAGTGGTATGCTGGCTTAAGTTTTACCCGTGTTCGATTGCAAATTTAGATACAATATTCCGGCTACCTTGGCATCTACGGCCACCGTGAACGACCTTGAAACAACTGAGCACGCGATTACCATTGTGTCGTGCGTGATGAACCATGTACATTTAGGTATCACGCGATACAAATTTATTGCACGCAATCGTATTCATAAGTTGTTCCTTATTTTAGTCGCTCTGATTAAATAAGAACTCGTCCTTGCTTGGTACAATCGATTCTGCGACAATGACTTCCAGGCATTCTCATAGCACTTTTCTGCATGATGATCTGCCCGTAAATTTCTCAAACAGTTTTCCCCAAACATTCACGGCTCGCTCCGGAAATAACAAACTGAAGTGGCTGCATGTAGGCAGTCATTTATCGCAGAAGTCAGTGGTTTTATTGCGTGAACTTGGTAGATGAGTCGGATTCACTATTTTATTTGGATATAATTGCACACAGCGTATAGGATAACTCGGCAGTAACTTATGGGCAGTATTACGTTAGATTTCATCAATTCTGCTTCGTGCAGTGTTAAACAAACCTGAAGCCATGATGAGTGAATTGTGAACTACGACTGTAAAAGTATAGCGTTCCCCTGCCACTTAGAACCAATGAACAGATATTGTTATTTATAGTAACGATTTTGTGACAGACCGAACAGTGCTACGAAGTGCCGTTTTGACATGAAAGAAAATCTGGTGAGTCGCTATAAATAGACACTGGTCTTATGTTCCATGTGGTCGCCTCGCAGTAGCATTAAAACTCGATTTGACCAAAACAGTAACAATAAATTCTCTTCCTAGTCGCACTAGGTCAGTTCCTAAACTAACTGTGACAGAACGGAACAATCTAATCAACTATATTAAAAATAATGCAAGCTTTATTTTAGGGAGATGAACTTCATTTCGGACTAAGTAGGTTCGCTCTACCAATGGGCGTTTTAAAACGGTTGTCAGCTTCCATACTGTGAACATCTACCGTTGCTTATTTTGTCATCATTACACAAAAAATGTTTAACAACTTTCTGTAAGCTATTCCCCGAAGATATTTCATCATGCTCTTTGTACATTTTTCCGATGCTGACTTTAAAAACCACTTGATCTTTCCCCAGCCTATTTAACTGACATCGTGATCATATATAACGTCTTATCCAAAGTTGTCCACAATGTCAGGTCTGTAAGGGACTAGGGTAACGGTACGTTTTCCATGCCTGACCTCTTATACCAAATATTCTAAAATTTTAGAACTATTCTTTATCATTGTACACTCTTCCCCAAGCAACTTAAAAACTCTGAAACCGTTAAAGCCATCTTCCATTTACTCTTTCGTCACAAACGGACCACTGTAATCTGGAGATTTTGACACGGTAATTGGATTCGCATTGACCTTCCAACTGGTGCCCAAAGTGAGACGTGAACATCGGTTTTCTCAAACGTATCAGGCGGTCGTTCCAGCAATGCTAAAAAAGTAGCCAGGTTGTTGTTTTTTGATAAACGTCGATGGATTTGCTCTGAAGAAAACGGTTGAATTATTATAACCGAGACATTTTTCTGAACACAAGTCATTCTTTCAGTATGACGCACTGTCGATTGTCGGTATTTACCAGAAGTGCTTGAGTTTTCTAGAGGAATCCAGGACCTTCAGGTGAGATACCAGGATTTCGGACTTATCGTGACTGTTGACAACCTATAAATGTATAGATTTGATAATGGTGAGCTTGATGCTGTGGCCAGAAACAAAAAGCGACGTTAGGATGAACAGAGATGTTTGTAAGTCTAGCCTAAGACAAAATTACTCATAGGTAGAACGTCCCCATGATTTGCTGTTGGAATTGGAATTTGAAGTTTCCGGTCTCCATTTACTTTTGCTCCGTAGAATAAACACTGAAAAACATTAGGTCCAAAATGTGTTTGCCCAACTGTTAGCCAATGAAGCGCCCTTAGTTGTTCAAAAAATTACGCAAAGATTAGAAAAAAAACAAGCATTTAATGTAAATCCCTGGTCCGTTTTACCGGCAACTCATTCGACCTACCCCAAACCAGACAGGATATTTCGAGAGTTTGGCGACAGCAAGTGGAAAGACGAATTACGAAAAAAATTCGCCCCTAGAAGGCTCGGTGAACCCGACGTTGTGGGTGTCAAACGAATGGGGTTCGACCTAAGACAGGCATGAACAGATGACTTGTCAGACATAAGATCGCAGTATTACTTTCGTCTAAGCAACACTATTCCAGGGTAAGCAAGATTTTGAACTACCATCTCATTGACCGGGATATAAACACCACATGAATCTCTCCCGTTTGGCTGTCATCCCATTACTACTAATGTGTGCACGTGTCGTTTCAGAGATGAAGACGTAAACGTACGAATTTTACTTTATACTTTAAAGTAACACTGCTTATATATCTGAATTACTGCATGTGTTGAATACACCAAACGTGAAACAAAAACAGAATATAAAAAAAAAGATTATAAGGACCCAATTTCCTAATCATACGAATTTTAAACAAAGTCGAACAAAGCAGAATAATGCGACAGTGTTGTCGTGCGTTGTGTTGTTGTTTCTTCGTTGTCATTTTTATTGGCTTCTCTTTGCCACCACCGTTCGACTTCATTCATGGCTTTCGCCAACTGAATGCCAACAAACATGGGTTCATCATAATCATCATCGTGTCTTATTGTGAAGAAAAGAATAAAGGTGGACAGGGAAGTGACTTAGTGCTAGCTTACTACAATCATTCCCGGGTACATACAGCTAAAAAATAACCCATTCATGCAATCTGGATAGAAACTGACACCAAGAACGCCCCTGAAATCAGTTGGCAGCCATATCTTGCAGCGCCTCCAACCAGGCGCAGTGAGGATCACGCCGTCCCCAACCTGGAAGGCGAGTAGCACCGACAGCACCCAAACGCTTCGTAATCTCCTTCATATCCCTCTGCCAGGTCAAGAGTTAGCCAACTCTCTGGTTCCGCCACTCTTAATTGGGCATGGAAAACAGCACTCTCTTTGGCAAACGATGCCTAGCATACGCAACATATGTCTCAACCAACGCAGGTTCTGGACACATTCTTCAATGGAAGTACCCGTTGCACAACCGAAAACTCGCCTTCTAATTGCCTCGTTACGGATTCTCCGACACCAACTCACACGAGCTATGGTCCTGAGACAACGATTGTCGAAAACCTGAAGACGTCTCAGTTCCGCTGCTCGAACGGGCCAAGTCTCACAGACATACAACAAAACAGTCCGCACAGTAGCCTGATACACACGTCCCTTGAGATTTGGGGGCATACCGCTTTGAAGTCATAGGTGTCTCAAATGAGTAAACTCGAACCGGGCCTTGCAGATTCGTGCATTGACCTAATCCGTCACACTACAATGAGAACTAATACAACTTCGAAGATAGGTAAAACGCTCCACAACTTCCAGTGCCTCTTCCTGGAGTTTAAGTGGCGTGTTCAGTGACTGCATGTCCAGGTGCATGACCTTACACTTTGTAGGTGCAAAGTGCATACCATAGGACGGGAGGACTTTGGTCAGTTCATCTAAAAACACCTGCGCCTTCTCATCTTCGGAGAAGAGAACGATCTCGTCTGCATATTCCAGATCGACAAGGTTTTCGTCACAGGCTATTTGAACACCGGGGTTTTGGAGACCTTCCGGCGTTCGTCTCATGATTTTGCCGATCACGAAGTTAAATAGGAATGCAGAGAGTGGGCACCCCTAACGGACACCACTTTGTGTACAGAAGGTTCTGCAGACCTCGCCGTATACTCTCACGTCCGGAAGTCTGAGAATACAAAGAACGTATTGTGTTCACAAATTTCCGGCTTAATCAGTTGCGATGATGAAACCCAAACAGCCTGCTTCCTTCAAGTATTTTAGTAAGGGAATGGATTTTCGCTTGAGGTCCTGAGGCTAGGCACATAATCAGAGTTAACAAGGAACAACTGCATAATGCATGGAGTCCTTTAGTTTATCAGCGTTTTACTTCTTTTCCTTTCGACGGGCTTCCTCTTGCAAAAGCCCGTCGTTTCGAACAAAACCCTTTTGTTAATCCTTTTAAGCACCTGCTCTGGTTTACCCGTGGCCGGGTCACATAAACGTACAGAATATTCATTGTTGCTTTTGGATCTGGTACACCTGTAGAGGGCCTCGTTTAGGCCGATCAGTGCGCAGCACAATTTTCTATTTTGCTGAGTCAGTACACTGCGCTCACAGTAACCAGGATCTAAATATTTACCAACGAGTCTGATTTCGTTATTGTGTTTTCGATTACTTTGACAGACAAAGGGCTTTGAACACATGTACGGTGTTCGTTAGTTGACTGTTCTAAACAACGGAAGCAAATAAATATGGTTATCAGTTACTATATCAGAAGCCTCAGCTTGCAACGTTTTTGGCTTGAAAATATCCCCAATGTTATCAGTCCTACTGCCCTGGTAGCAATAATTTTCCTAGACGTTATCAGCTGACTTCTGGGTACCGATTAAAGGCCTCAGATAATCATTTGTTGTTGAGGCTAAAGTTGGTCCATGTTCGTTCCAAAATTGTGATAAGTAGGCCTTAAATGGTTTGTTACTTTGTGTAAATGCGTCAGAACTCGTACCTCCTGTTCAGTTTTGTTTACTTTCAATGTTTACCTGTTTTGGTCCATAGCAGTGGATTGATCACATTGTGACATAACATATCCTTTATCTATCTCTAATAAGATATTGCTTAGAAGTTTGATTAAAATTTCACCGCCTACTGCCTGGCCCCGCTTTAAAAAGTGTGATTTAACAGGCAAAATATGTCTGTCAGATCCCGTAAACGTCTTTTATTTTTTGATCTCATGCAGGCACGTTACAGATTAGACTAGTCTGCTGTGCCTTGCAGAAAAATACAGTTGATAAAATCCTTAGGGATTTAATGTAATCACAATAACTTCGTCGTAGGCTGCACGAATTACAAACATTTGCTGCCAAAGAAGAATGATAAAGGATTCCGCTAAGGAGTGTGTAGGACCCATTGCTGTCCAAAAGCAACTGAACAATCTTCCTACCTACAGAATCTACCTACAGAAGGATTCACTGCCTACAGATGACTTTGTGTCTTTTGGAGTCTCTCATGGAAGTTGGCTTATTGCCGCAAACCCACTTTTTGACAGCAAGTGGAAGTGAATAGAACCATTGAGAATACTGCCTTCTGCATTTCACTTTTACAGGACTGGATAAAAGCATGTTCAGTTAACCGTTGCTGAAGACACAGCAAGGTGACGTATCCTTACGGATTAGTTAATTTCGTGGGCACGGAGTTTTACTACAGCAAGCCTTTGAGAAGACAAACCACTGAGGGCAGAGCAAGCTTCCCGCTTCTCAAAATGTCTTCTCAAGTGAAGACAATATGATCTCCTGTGTCATTAAGGTCAATTTGTTAGTTGATTAATACTTCAAGCAAGTTATCCTACAAACTAAATCCCCACCTTAACCAGCCCGTCTTTTCCACGAGACTTGACCTTGGCATACCGATGTTTTAGTTCTAGGTACCCATATGGCATCATTCACTGGAACGTTTCGCAGTTGAATAACCTGATAAGACGACGTATCCGAGGAACAGGACGAAACAACTCACGATAACTCAGTATGATACTGGTCTCCAGTTCTAATCTTTACGACTTCATGTAGATTTGTCGTATTTTAATTCAAGCTTATTTGGGTGGAAAACCATCAGTTTCTGATGACACTGACAGTAAAATTTGTCGGTCACCATGTCGGTTTAATATGCTGCACTAGTGTATGTGCGTGTATGTTGATATACAGGGGTATCCTGTCTTCAAAAAAGCTGTTGAAAGACACTGGGCTACAAGTTAAGTTTCATTGATACAGTGTACAAAGCGTGCAACGGAATTCCTATAGGTCGTCATCCAGTGAGGGGACGTTCCGAATTACACTAGCGTGTTTCCTCGAGGGTGTACTACATATATACATATATATACATATATACATATATAACAAAGAAGGTTAGGCAAAAAATAACACACACTACGGTTTCGCTTTTCCTAATTTTCAATATGCGACAAGCCTATGTACACCAAAAGAGTTTTGGGTTTCAATTAGCCACTTATATGCGCTAACAATTCCGGTTCCTTTTCTAGGTTTCACTAGGCAAGAACCCATTAATTAATAAGAAACCGTATTTACCTGACTTAATTGGGGTGGTTCAAGCAACCCCGAAAGAAGTTTGCACTAGAAACTTTGCTGAGGTTTCGGTAATATGTCGTGTTTTTGTCTGGCCTTCCGGCCAAACTCATTTCTTTTTATTGAATCTTACATAGAAGGGTGCACATTGAGCACCAGTCGGTCTGCAAAGCAAAGAAGAAAACGTGGACTAGGTGTCCCGCTAGCAAACTCCTTAATAGCGTACCTAGTGGATATAAACAACTCAGCGAATGCAGGCATTTTGCAGCCCAAATTCAAAAGCAGCGGTTACTGTTGCACCATAAATCATATTAGTCTGTTTTTCAGCATGCCTGCAAATAAAATAACGGCATGTACAGTGGTATATCTGTAAGGCCGTTTATGCGACTTGTTTCACCCGGCTTCGTTTTCGACTACAGGTAAACTTATTTTTGATCCTCTATATTATGCTATACTTATAGGATTGTGCATGGGCAATGCATCCAATCATCCTATCTCACAATTCAAGGACGACCCGGTGATAAATTCAAATTTGGATTCTACTTGGCATTATAAACAAATCTCATGCTATTGTTAGTGTATGACTGTGGCTGTGAAATCCCGGCAAATATTTTTACCAAAAGAGGTACCGCTTTTCGCTGTATAGGCCAGAATGTCCTGTTCTTTTGACTCCTTCACTCGCATGGTTGTAAACGTCCACTTGGTGATTCTGTAGTTGTGGTCCGTTGAGCGGCGTGTGGCATGCTTAGAGAGATTTGAGTGAATTTTATCTGATCTCACCGTGAATATCGATACAATTGGTCATAAACTAAGTTGAACGGTGTCTCCAATGACGTTTTGAAAATTTGGGACTCTTTGGTTGAATAGAAAGGAAAATACAGGAAACGGTTAGCATTATTTCCCTTTTGCTAACAACACCATAAGGATAACTGTGTGACAATGTAAGACGAAAACCAGAAAGAAAACGTCAGTGAAGCAAGCTTTTTTTGCGATACAGCTGCTACTTCCTTAAGACACGTGATATGGTTTGTTCGGACATCTTATAGGTGACGAGAGATGCAATAAAAAATACGTTTTATGCAAATCACAGCTGATTAAAAGCCAGAATGACATAATAGTGGGCGGTGATAAGTAGAGGATACACTTGTTAAAATTCCCAGTCTAGTACTGACCAAGGATAGATGGATTGGCTTCACCATTGCGCCAATTTAGAAGACATTCGGTAGTAATAAGTGAGAATGACCGGACTACAGAGTAGTAGATGACATTTCAATGAAAGGAGACCACATGACTGAATTTCGGCTTCACAATTGAAAATTCGAAGCAGAATTTCTCTTGGCATAATGGGAGTTGAAGAGCAAAGCATTCTTTTTTCCCCATTCTTTCCTACACTCTTACATGAATGACAAAAATGCACCAAAGTCTACGGAGAGGACCTCAGACTGTTAACAAGTGCACAGCTGCACAAGACACAGGGGGACTCAGAGACATGTATCACTCTCCAAAATTCGTGGATACTGAAAGATGCACGTGGTAGGTATCGGGTGACAAATATTTGATCATTAGCTGATCAGTCTCTGTTATGTGGCCCTGGAACGATTATGAAGCTAAGGACAAGACCAGCTCTGTATAAGGTGTTTCGATAAGGTGTTTAAATAAATCCGCCGTCCTAGCAGCTCGTGTCTGAAATATTTTTCTGGAAAACGTCACTCAATAAAAAATGCGTGAGCACCGTTGAAGTCCTACGTAACAAGATATCCCAAGACCCATATATTATTTCATCTTTAATGGTTATTCCAGTAAGAGACATTCTTTCACTTCCACCAGCGCTGTAACTGACTTAAGGGCACACAGTGGTTTTTCTTCTGAAGTCTGAATTAACTAAACAGGTTTTCGATGGATGGCACTAAAGCATATGAGCATACCTTCTAAAGCTGGAGTTGAACTGAACTTTCTGGATTCATATGTCAGGTGGATCGCTCGATGTGTGGCTCTGAAAGCTGCAGACATCTGACTAATGTCAAGTTTTCACACAACAATATTATATGGTAACTCCAATTAGTCATGTTATAAACAAACTTCCAAGGACCCTGCGCAAAGATGTCTGTCTACCTGTAAACTTCTTCGTCGAATGGAGTGCAAACTTCTTAGGGAGGTTGTAGAGATTAATAGTCTCATAATTCTTCTGCTTAGATGTTGGAATTCAAGAAATTTTCCGTCACTTTTCGTGGAACAGTTGTAAAAAGCGAGAACGCAGACATAATGAACAAGATTTCATAAGAACTCTTCACACTATTTGCTGAACTTAGGGATGAAATTAGTCGTCTCAGTTCGTTCTGCGTCGGTTCCAAGTTCTGGGCCACCACCGAGAAGACTTGCACACAACTTTAGTAATTTCATCAAATATCCAAGCTTAGGAAGCCTAGGTAAACCACGGTGGCGTGATATGTGCATGCCAGTCGACCACGTTCAATAAATAAACACCTGATATCTGGTCCGTTTTATTCTTGAGGTCAAATAAAATTCTGTATTACCACTTTCGGTTAACTCCGATGTTCAGGACTGTGCATGCACAGCCAGACCACAAAGTAATGGCCAAAACTCATCCAAACTTCTCCAAGGGAATTTGACGTACTTTGAGCTTAAAAATTCGGAGAAACCTTCTAATTCCTATCGGTATTCTGCTCGGACAAGATGGACAGTAACTGATGGCCATTTAAAAGAAAAACAGCTCTGAATCGAAAAGCGTTGGTCGAAAACCTTCAGTTAGTTGAAATGGTCAGGACATAAGCAAGCTGCTACCTATCATCGGTCAGCAACATGTCCGTGCATTGTGACGGTGATAACTTGATGTAAAAAAACACTAGACCAGATTAAATGTTCATTAGGTCCACTACTTTGGTGATAATCCCGGCTCCCAAACATACAACACTAGGACGAGTTAGCAGACGTCCGTTGCAGTGTTACGTGACAGTGGAAACATGTATGCGCTTTCTGGACCTCAAGCATTATGTCAATAAGTCAAACACACTTGCCACCTTTTCTCACATTCGCAGCGCCACTCAGGATCGCTTCGACAAATAGTTGACCGGCTTCGCCATCGTTAATACGCACGCCTGCTGAACTTGGAACGTTGGCACGCAAAAACTGGACCCTTTAAAGGTTCGTATACACTTCCTCTCATATTAAGAATCTAATGATTAACCACAAATTCAAAACAAACGTAACCGACCAATTTTTTTAGGGGAATCGGTAACTATGGAACAATTCAATAGCTTCAAGCTGATGGGGTTACGGTCTTCTAAGGAAGAAGGATTGTTTTCCGTAGAAGGAACATACCACCTATTTATGCCCGAATGTTCTAGTTGTTCATCGGAATGCCTACGAACTTCATCAAGCCGAATCTATCTACGTCCGAACAGCGCACGCTCCGATCGCAGGAATGCTTTTCGGATACAACCAGACACAGTTACCGTTATGGATTCTCCTAGCTTGAGAAAACTGCACTGAGTTCACACGCACTTGTGTACCGCTATGCGAATTTCATCCTCACGGACAATGCATCAGCACCAAGGCACTTGCGGACAACACAGAAGTCCACTGTAACTACCGCCATTCAGACAGGCTTGGCAAACATACACGCTTATCAGGTCACTGAAAATAGACCCCTAATGCGTCGTGGCAGCAGACATAGGAGCGAACCATATTTTAAAGTAACTGGTGTTAATTAGACCCTTATAAAAGCGCATCCAATATGGACACGACCACGTTCCACTTAGTTAACTTTTCTTGATCTCTTCCACAACAAAGGTATCCTTTGTTGGCGGAAATTTCGGATTATATGGTAAACGCGGAGCCTCACCAGCTTTTAACACCAAGTTACAGCCATACTGATAGATAATCTGCACATGCTGTATGGCTTTCCGATTACATACTGGTCTTCCACGGTGCGTTGCTTTCAGTGTCATTGTTGGGGGGTTAATGAACCTGAATTGTCTGCAGTAGGTTTCCTAAGTCCGGCATTCACTATGTCCCCAGTTATGCCTCTTTCGGTTGTAAGCTCGTAGGTACCGGCAAAAGTGTCTCCTGATGCTAGGTTTTGCGTTATGCTTAGGATTGAGAATCTCAGTCACATCTTCAACGTTATGAAGTTTCAAAATCACAATTGTATTTTTCCGGCATTGAATCAGATTGGTGCTTAATACACGGACCATATGTCTTAGATCATCACCAGTTATGATAAGAAGTAAACGGGGTGGAAATCCCAACCCAACCAAATACTTCTTCCTTACACTTCTATCGTAGCACCAGCTCATCCACACAGACGGACAAAAAGTCAAAACGACGTCCAAGAGGAATCTCCACATGAAGCGAACCGGAAGAACTAGACCATGAGCTCGACCCAAATCCATCTAGGTTCCCCATCGGTCTTAACACTTGCTGACCCAAACTAGCCCTTAGCCTGATTTAGCTGATTGGTTCTCCTTCCACCTTGAATTTCGACCAACCTCGTAACCTTGTCACTTTGCCTGACGAAGAAGCAATAAATCTACCAACTGTGTCCCAAACTTTTCAGGTTGGATGATGCCAGTAGACACCTGGTTTAAAACACGAGGCTTTCGAATCTCGTCCACCTTTAGTGGAAGCATCACGGTGGTATTCCATGTCACTCACGGGTAAGCAGTAAACGGACCAGATCATGCATCTACTCACAGAGATCTGGTGAAACAAGTGGCGATTAGCTTATTACTATTCAAACCGGCAGTTACGTCTTATTGGGCTATCTTTTGTAGTAGCTCAAACCGAGTTAGGACGAACAAGTGGTCAGGATCAAGCAATTGAATCCGATTCTGATTGTGTACAGATTTAAGCAAACGGATGAAGTTCAGTATCACTCAAATCGGCTTTCTTCTAATCATGTATTTTGGGTGCAGGACCCGTTACTTTAATGTCACACTTGCGTTCACACAAGGTTCCGTAGATTCTAACCACGCACATGTGTTCATAACACAAAAGTGTCATCGTAACGCACACGTGGTTGTCCGCAAAATTCACGTGGACTATCTAACTACAAGGACGTTCTTTGGTTGTTCGCACAGGGTTTCGAAAGTGCACCTGTTACTGCGTATTGTTTGCTTCTTTCGTTCAGGGTCTGCTGTGGTCCTGTTACGCAAGACAACGTGGGCTGCTACACTAGTGCATCCCATTGACTGATTTCATGGTGGGAGCAACGGAAGTTCCGGATCTGCTGAGGTAGTCATTGTTGGCTCGCTTTATCTGATGTTGAATCCGTTTGCAATCAGCCTCATTACTTTTTTTGCTCTTTTTGTCCACTAACCACTTGATACTGATGGATTCGAGTCCAATCCAGAGACTGCCTCTTCGTTTGCACTGCGCATTTGGGTCCACATTATGTAATTTGCGAACCTCTATCTCTTCTATTTTGACGGTCGTTGCGTGTTTAGACTGTGCGTGTGTACTTCAAAACGTGTTTCTAGCTGTTCGGTATTTAGAAGAGAAGTTATGCGGGACTGTGCAGGAGACACGCTAGTGAATATGATGATGGGCTATCGGCCGTGACTTGCATTCCTCAAACGTCACTCTGGTTTTTCGATTCTCGTGTCTAGGCTGAGGTAATCTGGAAGTTTCTTCGATATAGTTTTTCCTGTGGATTGCTTGGCAACTATGAATCGAAGAACTGTGACGGCCGAACTATTTTTTATCTATTTATCATTATGGTAAAACTTGGGTCGCTAGTGTTGCGAAACTATCTGCAGTTTTTGTGTTCAACAGCTCTAACAAATGTAGCGTCTCTAGTCTATGCAATGTAAACCCACAAATTCCACAACGACCGTTTGAATACTAGGCCAGGGAGACTTAGCAGAAAGGCAACAGAGGGGATATAGAGACTGTGCCATATATTCGGACCCGGCCTGTATATCGTTCAGCTGTAGCACCCTTTCGGTGCCTAACTGCCATGCCACCAGAAGGAAGCACGAGAGCTGGGATACTGCCAGGTTGCCCAAACCTAGACACTGGAAGTCGAGAGGCAGAGGTCGGTTGCGAACCACGAACATTCCGATCAGCTAATTCGAGCTCTAACCACTGAGCCATCTCGCCCCCTAGCCTGTAGTGTACAGAGATCAGGTTGTGTGTGCACAGAAATTGATCATGCCGCAGAGTGGCCGTTTGCTTACCAGAAGACACATTATGATTTCTGCTGAGCTTATTAGGCGGAGTGACAACAATCTTTTCGTTGAAATTGATGTAGCTCCGCTCCATTTGTTCCACCCGTCGCTTTGACACGTACTTGACCTTTTAAGGACTCTCCAAGAAAAAAGGTTTCATTGGATCCGTATCCCAAGTTGTACGCTTGCAGACTAAACTGATGTGAAATGATCACAAACGGTATACAGAATACTGTATCGAAGGTACCTGCAGCCAACAGCCTGCGGAACCATGCATTAGTTTAAATACCCCATTATTTTCAACTGAACACCGTATACAGACACCAGTAGTTCTAGCTGTCACATGATATGATCGATTTCACTGATGCATCATCTGTTTTCTTCAGTAAATTCGGCTGAACGAGAAATCGGCCTTTGATGCGCACTCCACATAGTACATCTGTAAAAAATAGCCATCTGTGCATTACCCTGAATGTAGCGGCCTAACTTTGTACACCGGTTCTTTTATTCTTCCGTCACGGATTAAACCGAAATAAATCAAACTGACTAGAGACGAAATCGGTAGGCATTTTTGTGTTCCACGTTCCGTCAAACTAACCATCAACTCAGGAAGGGAAAATTATTGTTCTTATAAGGGTAATGATCTTGACTCCGTATGTAAAGCACTAATGGTAGTCACGCTATTTTTCCTGTTTCCTATCCACTACTGTTCTGCTACTTTTGAGTCGAGTGACTGCATGCTGCATGTGTGTGGGTCAGCAAGACCTGAAATGGAGGACGATCAGTCGCTATATGGTATGAATGGCATCCGGTGTGAAATAGGTTAAGAACGACTGTTATACAATCATATCACCACTTTACAATTTTACATGGAGAAATAAATTAGAAATAACCGTATTATGAACATCAACTACTATGTGGTTATGTTTATTTCGTACTTTTTACATAGATCACTCTGAACGCCGAAGTGCACTTCCAGGTTCGGTGCTCAATAGAGATTCCTCGTTCAGTCGAATAAATTTCAGCGAAGTGAAAGTTGACACAACTTGACGTTAAGCGAGTTTTATTGATAAGGTCAACATCAACTGTCTGTGTCATTCACCCGTCTTCCGCATCTGCAGCAGGTGTTCCTATTTTGGTGTTTTGTATATGTGCGACCTCTTCACCTCCCTGATATATTTTACCCCAATTAGAACGAAGCACGCACACCATAGCTAGGACAAAAGTAAAATAGGCTATGTGGGTTGTTCGAAGTTTTGCTAAACATCGAATTCTTCGACACTCGAGTCAGACAGAGCTCAGAAATTATATACAGTGCTTATCGGCTCTTCAGTATATGTGCCCCTCAATTACAGGATCATATCTCAATTGAAAATTACAAATTCTCCTGAGGCTACTACCAATCAACAAGTGGCTCAGAGGAAGAATAATTTCACAAGATGAGTGAAACTTCTATCTGAGAAGTCGTCACTCGAGGAGTCAGTCACTAAGTGACCGTTTCATATGGTATCCGCCCTATATCTTGTCTGAGAGTTAATCACACTGCGCATCAGCCGCTCGAGGCTGAAAGGTTGTGCTCAACCACTGGCCCGAAGGTCGCGGATTCGAAACTGAGTCTCGTGAGGTGCCCAGTGCCAATGATTCCCAATAGGGATGAAGCACCTGGACGTTGCTTTTCGGCCTTTCAGCATAGCTTGGCCTCACTAGCAGGACGAAATCTCATTTGAAAAGACTGTATCGATAAGACGAATGACAACCTCTAAGAGGACGGAAACTTGGAAGGACTAGACACGTGCTCTAAAAACAGAATCCAAAGCAATAGAACACTATGGACAATCAGGTGTCGATGCAAATCCTACTCAGCGCATTCAGGCTAAGACGCAATACCCTGGCTCTACGGTCTCCAAAAAGTGAATTAACTTGATCTACTTCTCAGGACCATCTTCGACCTGCTTACTTCTCCTTATCGTATTTTGGCCAAATGGTTCGTCAGCCTTTTAAGGCCAATCAAGGGAGGAGTGTCAATACAACCCGAAAGATAGTTCTGTTCGTCAACCAGATTAGTGATCTGAAAGTCGACATTGTCTTCCATTGATGCTGTTTCCCTATTTACTAACGTGTCACTCACGGAAACCACAAATCACCTCTATGATTCGTTTGACAGCGACGGCAAAGATGTCGACAGCAGTATTCCCGGCTCCGTGGAACCAAACTACTGAGCCAACAATGTTCAGTTGATGTCCAGTGATGAAGTTTATCGGCAGAAAGGGGTTGCGGCGGGATCTTCTCTTGGCAACTATTATCATAAGCGAACCTGGAGCTCAAAAACCAAACTGAATTGTTACCACGCAAAACCAGATTTGTTTGCAAATGAGTGTATTTCGCTAATTTCGTGCAATCTGGTTTCAAGTAGAACATAAGGTTGACGGAAACTCGGGGACTGCACCTACCTGATGAGCCCCAAGAAAGGCGAAACCGGTCGTGGGCTGTCGAAGAATTTTCATCAACCTTATGAATAGTGCATTACGAATGAACTAATTTCCACTTACGCCATCATTAGCAGTCTCTGTGGGCATGATTGAAAGACCGCTGTCTGATCATATCTTCAGTACAATACTCTGCAGACGATATGTAGACATTCTAGTCTTTCAGATGCCATTAGTTCGAAAAATGTGAAGAATGTACATCCGAACCTTTCACTATTTCCTTAGATTTTACCTCAGGAAATGAAGTGAACAATACTCAAAATTGGCAGTTCTGACCCTTTAAAAAGAAACCCGGTGCGCACCGTGTTCGGCCGCGCCAGGCGTATTTATAGCTCGGCTTTATCCATAGGGGGGGGGATTCTCAAAGACATTGATTTCGAACAGTCATCTAGGGAAAGCGATACCCACAGGAGCCTAAATATTTTGAAGAGTCAGCCTTTAAAAAACGGCAACTCAGGGAGGCAACCATGCGGCAAAATACACGTAATGGATCGTTTTTATCTAGACGTCAACTAATCGTGTTCTCAACAAGACGGAGAAATCTCTGACGTGCGCTTCGCATTTAATCTTTCAATCCCACGTGTTTACCAATTTATATGCAGCTGCGGTGAAATCTACATAGGCAAAATAGATAAAAGCTTACGCGAACGTAACTGGAAAGACTTCCATTTTATTTCAAGTTGGGTGGATAATCAACCGACCGACGAACTGCGACTGGAAAACCTGCCTGGTCACAGGGTTAACCAAAAACAGAGTCCAGAGCCTTATTCTGCAATGCCAACCAGAGATCATTACCTTGGACTGAGGTCATGTTGGCACCGAACCCCATAGTCGTCACATAAATGGCTCCGCTCGCTTCATTCCTACCTATTCCTAATGACGATGTAAAATCCATGACATTTAAGTTCAAGAAATGTCGATATTCCACAGCATCTCTCCAAATCATTCGTGAAGCGTTAATTTTCCACAATAACAAACACGAAAGTTGCTTTTGAAAGACGTTGGCCAGGTAACATTTACAAGCGGTGGGAATTTACGGTAGCAGTCCGTTAGGTTCGATCTAGGAGCAGGCAGCATGCTCAAAAGGCACTGTGAAGACGAACTCTCGAACCCTCGGGCCCTGACAAAACGACTGTCGATAAGGAACAAATGTGCGCACATACATTTATACGCATGTATAGAAATGGTTCAAAACTATCGGCACCTCAACGTACTAAAGCGCTGCACATACATAATATGCAAGTATTCATTCCATGCAGACGGATCATCTGTGGAATCAGAGGGTTCTAACATGAAAAATCATTGTGAAGCCATCCGCAACCGAAAAATGCATGAGACAAAAAGACATGCATAAAGAGATAGGGAGGGAAAAAGAGAGGTAGTTCCTACTCCAAAAAAGTGAGAAAAATTAACGGACAGGTTTGTTGTCCCTGCCAGAATGAGTAAAAAACGCATTTTGTTCCTATGTGTACTGTGCACATAGAAACAAAGTTGGTTAAAACGGAACCTGAGGCGCTGGAGAAAGAAATAACCGAAGACAAAATACCTGGAGGTAAACAAGTTGTGTGGGATTCAGGTACCGAATACCAAAATGTTTTCTAATATGAAGGCAATATTGAAACCAACGACGAGATGGTGCTCAGTAAGATGCCAGAGAAATAAGTGCGTACATTGATCAAAGACTGGAGGGGAGGAGAGAAGAGAGAAAAGGCAACCAATAACGAAATAACACACAGAAAACAAGAGAAATAATGGCAACAGTAATGATGCTGTAACCGCGGTAGTAATGATAATAATAACTGCTGAACAGCATAATTGCTGCTTTTCAATGTTCTGCAAACAGCAACATGGTAGTCGTAGTAGTGCAGGTCATCATCAACAAAGAATGGGAAATAATATGCATAGAAGAAACAGAGAAATAAATAGACGTCAATGGTGACTTTGATTCCATTCACAGCATTGCGAAATATGATAGGTACAGAGGGCGGACGATTAGGTCAACTGGTCTATACACAGGTCTTGACGGGGGTAAGAGAACTGGAAGAAAAGTACTCATGCAAAAGGAACAAAAACTCAAGGGGACTGAGATGCAAATCGAATGATGCTACAAAAAAAGATAACGGCCAGGCGACAAATGCTGTGAACAGCTGTGGACCAACAAGGGAGAGACCGGTTCCGACAACAAAACGGAAGTAAAAAGAGAACAAAAATCAAGAGTACTTTGAATCGGGAGACGGTAATGGAACAAAATCAGCTGTTTCAAATAATTGCGTACAGATGAAAATAAGAGTTTTGTGTATGGTCGATGATTGAAAAACAGAGTTGGTTGTGCGTTTTGCATTGTAAATGACCCTGATCCAAAGGCAGGGAACCGAATGGCAATCAGGACAACCTTGATGTTTGGACAGCCATTGAGATTTCCTTCTAACTGAAGAAACCGCCTGTCTTCTGATTCCCTCTTCGTATCGATCTTATGGGTCGAGAAAGGGTTTTGCGAACCGAGGCTGAACGATCGGTTTTTGAGGAGCCCCACGGATGAGATTGTGCACCCGTTCCAGACTGTTTGCTACTGGAAATATGGACATTTTCTTGTTCAATATCACCACTTAATTGTTCTAGAGCCATGGTCCGGGAGATATCGATTTGCGTATACGCAACACAGCTGGAATCTGGAGGAGAACAGCTGTGGAACCCATGGTCGACTGCAGGTCCTTCGCCAGACGAAGTGGCAGAGGAAGTCATCGAGCGGCTGGTGAAAATATCCCCAAAGGATGCGCTACCACCAGGAGCTAGAGGTGGGGTAATGGATTGCGAGGCAATACCACCTAGACCACTACTAGAGCTGAGAGAGTCTGCGTGTTCGGGTATAGAGAAACCGCTGGGATCGGAAAGTGTGGTTGGATCTACGCGGCGCGATGAATCTGATGCGATAAAAGGTGCCGTGGATGTGACCACATCGACATAGTTCAACATTGGCGCTTCGGAAATCGCTGAGGAGAGACTGTGACTATGTCGGCGACGGGATGCCTGTTTCGGACACATACCGCTCATGGAACTGAACAAGTTGTCCGGCTCAGTCTGTTCCGAACCACTGCTTGTTGTCACAGGATACACAGCGGCGTAATTCCCTACAGTGTCTGAAGTAAGCGTGGCCGCGTCGTTAGTGCAATCGCTCCCCGTGCTGGTACTGTTAGAGAATGCGATTGTGCTGCCCGTAGAAGAGGCGGTGGAAGTGAGTTCATCGAACCGAAGAGCATGATGCTGTGCCTGATGCACTGAACTCACTGTAAGTTCAGTGTGAACATGAGAAGAACTGGCCGGACTTGGACGGAGATCAACCATTGCATAGTTCCGGCTGGGGTCGCGAACCTGTGAATAGAGGAAATACTGGAGCACTTAGTGACAATGTGGAGGTAGACGGTTGGTTGTGGGTGGAAATAACTAGAATGACAAGTCTTGATGTGGTTCGACAGTTTTATGGTCACAGCTGACCGAGGTCAATTATGCTACATAGACGAGTTAACCTGTTGACAACACCGCCAACTTGACTAAACTCACTGCACTTACAACTTAAACCAGACATTTTCACTAGTAAACAGGCAAGACATAAGCACACAGAGGAGTGGAATGCGTACATCGAAGTTAAAATGTGCCTAGATAAACGAATTTATATCAGGTTGATTCCTCTTCCCCAGAATTCAAGCATGGCTCACTGTCCTCGGACTGACCTGTCCGAAATCTCAAGAATTAGTTTCGTCACCACAGGGGGCAGCAAACCAGGTCCAGAGATAGGCGAAATAATTAAATCTGGCTTGTTGACAACAAGGGAGGTCCGTTTTTAAAGGGTACACAGCAGTGTACACATTATAGATGCCTGTCAAGTACTGTGCGCAGTCCCATATTTTTTATGATGCACTTGCCACGACAGAGTCCACTCTCGCAACAGCGGAGTTCGTGCAACGTCATTCTAAATTTTAGGCTTTCAAAAAATTTGTTCCAATTCCCATTAGCCTTCTTTCGTAGCTATACGGTATCTGGCACTCAGACCACAGTAGTCAGGCTCCGCTTGCCAAGTGAGTTAGTTTTTCGACCAGAGACGCGTGGTTTCGGCCCAACTAACCGGAGATTTACCGAAAACAAACCAAAGGCATCCATGTTAAATTCGTGTGATTTTCTTCAGACAGCTAAACCACTAACTCTCGATAACGATGAGAACTTGGTCAGTTCTGTTACTGCTTCGCTTTACTAACATCCCCATCGCAAAGGCAGGAGAAATTGCCGTACCTACTTCTGCACAATAGCTTGCAGGTCTGGAAATATGTCTCCGATCCCCCGTGTTCAGGTTCAAACGACAGATTTGCCAATAGACCGATGAGGTTGCCACGGGTCCCCCTGTGGCAGCGCCAACCTAGTCCTACCACAACTCGAATCCCAGGCACTGAGAAGTTTTGACTGAGTTGGCTGGTTGATGTCACGTTTGTTGTGACAAAGAACCAGTCCCCACAACACATCAACACCTCGTGTAACTCCATTCCTGTAAAGCAAGAGACCCTTAACAGTACCGTAGCACTGCGCCGAACTGCGATTAGTTTGAAACCGCAGTCCATCACAAACCAGCCAAACCCAACTTTCAACTGTGATTATCCGCTAAGCACGCTGGTTTATTGAGCGAAAAATTTATTGGTAAGGCCAGATGTAAAACATGCAGAAGAGTTAACACAGAACATACATTACTTTCACGCTAATTACAGCTTCACGGACAGCCCACTGATCGGATTTTGGCTGGCTGTGTTGGTATCTTATTATCAGGCATTTGCTCCTCGATGAACAATATGTTGGTGTTCAAAACTTCAAAATTTCATTTAAAATATTCACCGTGTAGTCAATAACAGATCTATTGTAAGCTTCCAAAAAGACTTGCATAAGCCTTTCAATACATATCACCAAATGAGCCCAATTCACTTGTCGAAGTAAAATTGGTGCTAGTACACTTCTTTTCCCAAGGGGTGGGTAGAGACAAAACTTTCGTTCTGCAGCAACATCAGAATTTCATCTCTCACTCTCGCTCTCATTAGTGGCAATCGTGAGTTTAACGGAAAAATTTCCAGAACGAGGCACGATTACATCGCTCAAATCGCCGGTCATTTTCCCACTGTGTGCTATTTATTTTGGGTAGAGTTGTGCTGACCTTCATAAGCTGTATAGACACCCAGCGCGAGATCAGTAAAGCCTGCGCATATCCGCAGAATGCACACTGATTAGGAAGATATTCTTAAATCTGCGTCCGGCGTCCAACCTGAAACATGATGCTCAGCGTAAATCCAGAGACCTTGATGGACACAAACAATGAACTCGTATTCAAATTGAACATAACACTGACTCTATCCTTGGGTTACTAGCATGTTATTGTGGACCTATAAAAAGCTATGTTGGTGAGCATAGTGGATCTCAATCAAGTTGGAACTTGTTCGAGATTCTGTCGCATTTCGGATTCCGGCTGTTTCTGTGTAGGCTTCGGTAATTTGACAGTATCTCGGCCCTAGTGCCTGCCTACGATGACATGGTAGCTCGGCACCGAAAGGGCATTACAGCTGAACAATCGTTCGACTGCTATTTACAGTCACTATGGTTCGTTTGTTTAGCAAAAACGAATGTCAAGTCAAGCCAGCCGGACGAATAACATGGTGAACATTAGGGGAACCGATATATAACATAGGCCTTTTGGGATTGCCTTAACTCCAGTATATAACATGCAGAGTAGCATAAAACACAAAGTAAAAACATCGAAGTGAAATATATTAGAACAATCTGATAGTTATATTAAGGCATTTGAAACCATTTGGACGATCAGTGCATGGAGCGACTAAATGATAAGATTACCAAATGCAATGATGAAAGCGGTTCAAATATGGGTGGGACTGTCTCTCGCTCATACCTAAGTGACGCCGTCCATACAACAATGGATTTTAACGTCCGGTACAACACAGACAATCCGGAGGCATTGTATTGTCACCCGACTACAGTAACTCCGCCGAATTACGGAAAGGTGTTCAGACTTCCAGCAACCTAAGATTGCGTGCCTGATAAATTTCGGCAACAACTTTGGATGGAGGTGCTTCTGGGGAGTATGGAGCTGATCCGCGGAACATCACCTCACCTTGTTGGGTGGATTAGGGCACAGTAGTTTTTCGTTAGTCACTTTAAGTACAGTAGTCTCCTAATAAGCAACCTCTCCACTTGCGATAAGCCCCCCTCCCCCCCGTAGATATTATCATATCAAAAATTGTGCAGCATAGGATATCTCTAATAAAGAAATAATCTTCCAGAATGGAATAGAGCATGTGGCATCAGAAGCATTCGGACCCCATATGGAATGTTTTTTAAAAGGTCAGATTCCTGTAAATAAGCGGAGAATGTCCGAAACTTCAACTTCACCGGAAAGGCTGTGTTCAGTGTTCAAACTACTAACCGGGAGGTCGGGGGCATCATCCGATGCTCAGTAAAAGTGGGTATCTGCACTGACCTGTGGATCTGAAAGGAAGTGAAAAATGCTGGAAATTTCCGCAAATCGTTCCACTTGACTCGCTTGGCAGGTTCCAAGAAGCTTCTTATAAGTGAAAGCATAAAGGATCACAACGGCTCTGTGATATCCAAGATAGGTAAACTTATGGACGGTTGGGTAGAACACTTCGAACAATAATTTAGTTGGTCACCTGCCACTCCCACTCTTTGCTGTCGACCTCTGACAGAAACCTAGACTGTGAATATGAAGTCCTCTTCGGTCTCAGAAGTATCCGAGTGTATTTCTCTACTCAAGCACTATCGTGATCCGGATCCTGACGACCTATCACTTGCTCTGATCAAGGACAGCAGTGAATTACACAGCCAGTGACTGTCTGGCATACTGTGTCCATTTGGGAGAGAGAGCGTCGCAGAGAACTGGGGTCAGTTGATAATAGCGACCATGTTCAAAAAGCATACCCGCAGTGAATACAGTTACCATAGAAGGGTCGGCTTAACCTCCGCTGTAACAAGGCTCCTGATTCCGATTCTGGTCATCCACTCATCGTCGTCTTACGGCGGCACGCGAATCCTTGACCCATTAGCATCAAGTGGGACCTTGACCGAGTACAGACTGCGTCGAACACATCTTCACATCCCGTCAGATGTTAGAGGCACGACATCTGTACAGAAGACAGAAGAAATTATGCGAACACCGACTACGTGAACTTACTGGTGTTTCAAAGCAACTTAACAATCGTCAGAGTTCCAGGACTGTAGTGACAGTTGTGGGACTGTTCACTAGACGTTTCCGGCCATTTGTTGTAGGCATCGACCACGACCAAAAAGTGTTGGCCACCCACTGGACCTGCATACTCGATGCGAAGACGAGACCAGGGTATGGTCGGTTGCGGCCACCACCGTAGGTAGGTTTACACGGGTGACTTGGACGCTTCACCACACCGCAGGCAAGATTTGGAGACTTGCTCAATCTGGGAGTCCATTAAAGGCCAGCAGACGTAACTCCGAGCAAGGGCCTTCATCCTGTTTGTTCCCGGGTAACGTATATGAAACTGATTCAGGACGACTGATTATAACTCCTTTGGAATAACAACGCGTTCTGGAAATAAAAAGCATCCGTCGGCTAGTTATGACGCGCCACGTCGGTTGAAAGAGGGTCCCAGTTCGTCTTTTGGGCCATTGAATGCGGTGAACTTGATGACCTGATGCAGCGCAGGGTCTTGGACGGTAGCCTGGCGGACCATGTCAGCAGTCACTGGGATTTGACATGGATTTGACAGTGTCAAAGGCGCGTTGGTATTCTTCTAACAATGTCTACTTGTGGTACTTGGTGAGTAGCTGGTTCAGTGGACCATGGAGGCGATGCAGAAACGAGCTGTAGTGGCAGACGAGACCGAGCAAAGACCTGAGAGATCTTACGTCTGTGGGTGCTGGCGTACGTTTGATAGCGTCGATGTTGTCCGGGTCTGGTCGGCGGCCGTGTTCGTCAATGATGAACCCGAGATACTTTATCGACCGCATGAAGAAGGTGCATTATTCTCGGCGCACTCTGAAGCCATACTCTTGAATACGGCCAAGCACATAATCAAGACGCCACCAAAATTCGTCGGGGTTGGAACCCATGACGATGAGATCGTCCAAATGGGCATCAACACCGGGGGCATCCTTCAGCACCATATCCATGACCTGTTGAAATATGTCTCTGCCTTGACACCAAACGACAGTCAGGTATACTGAAACAGACCGCAGTGCGTATGGATGGTCAAAAGTTCTCGGGATTCTTCCTCGACTTCAACCTGGAGGTAAGCATCGGCTAAATCAATCTTCGCCAAACATTTCTCCCCATTCAATTTCGCGAACAAGTCGTCTGGAAGAGGCAGAGGATACTGATGGGTACCAAGTTCAGAATTGAGACCGGTGGAGAGGTCTGCACACATCCGGAGGGCCCAGTTGGCCTTCTTCAACAATACGATTGGTGCGGCCCATGCAGAGTAGTCGGTCAGTTGGAGAACATCAGCCTTCTGCAGTCAGTCCAGTTCCTGGTCAACGATGGAAAAGGCTGCATATGGCACTAGGCGTTTAGGCCTGAAAACTGGTTTGGCATTGGGGAGGAGGATCAGTCTGGCTCTCGCTTTTGTGCACCGTCCAAGCCCGTCGGCGAATATAGAGTTGTAGTAGGTCCTCACGCGAAAGCTTCGAAAAATGAGTTTGTTCGAGGGCACCTCTGGGTGCTGCGTGCGTGGGGCTGCAAATGGAATCAATCAGTTTTTCCAGCATATTCAGCTTATCGATCCAATCCAGCCCCATGAGATCAAGTTTGGGACATGACGTCAGGTAGCACGTGGTTCGTGCCGTCGAACCATTGAAGGCTATGGAGCAATGAATCTTGCCAGTCAATTTCAGTTTACCCCCGGAAGCATTGGGGGACCAAAGTTCAGTCGGATTCACGTGCGGCTTTTCAATTCGTTTCCACGTTCGTTCACTGAGCAGCGTGATGTCGGAGCCCGTATCAAGCTGCAAACGAACTGAGATGTTGTTGATACGAACCGTCAAACTTCCTTCGGCAAGCAAAATTAACTTTGAATGTCACCGTCACCGAGTTGGACCGCGATTTGTGAGCTGCACGGTGGCGTCCTGATGACTACGGCATCTGAGATCGGTATAAATCTTCTTTGTGCCCACGAAGATTGCACCTGGAAAATTTATGACGCCTAAACCGGCAATAACGAGCAAAATACCGCTCACTGCAATGCCAGCAACCTGTGGGAGGCTTCCTCTGTTTTCGGCCGGGCTTCTTGTTAGACTTCTTTGGGACACCAGTCAATTGCATGTGCACAGCTGTTTGAAGTAGCAGGTGACCGACCGATCATCGCCGTGTTGTGCTTCAGGTTGATGAGGCGTTGACATTCGGTGGTGACGCTTTGTAACGTCATTTCAGCATCCTGTCCAAGTTTTTGAAGCAGCCAGGCTCTGATGTCTGCATCTTGGGACAACTAGAAACCGGATACAAAATGAAGCACTTGAACTGGTTTTCTGTCATTCAGATGAGCTTGAAACGCGCGCACTGAACAGTGATGTTTGGTCACCGAATATTTGGGACAGTGTTCTGACCATTTCATCAAAGCTGAGGTCGCGCGTCCGCTTCGGGAGAATGAAATTTGTATACCGTTCGTGCTCCGGTGTGCCTAGCTTTGGTAGCAATAATCTGGCTTCCCATCCGTCATCGAAACTGGAAAAATTAGTTGTGAACATGTCTTCGTACAGCTTGAACCAGGAGTCAAAAGTGTGACCAGAAAGAGGGTCGAATATGAACTCCGTGATTGAGGCCGCGGTTGCATCAGTTGAGGAAACAGAAGACTCACTAGTACTGGCTGATGCTGTCTGGATAAACAGTCTATGAGTCAGTGATTCAATGAGCTTCAGTCGCGCTTCTTCAAACTGCTTTTGTTGCTGTTGCCACTAGTATAACCAGTGAGCCACACTTTTTCTTCCGCAATCAGTCACTGAGTCTCAGTCTCACTGAGAGTTTGAGTACCTTCCCAAAAAGAACGATTCACCTTTCAGGCCTGTCTCTTCCGCCCTTATGTTCCGGGTAGAAGAGGCGTCTTCCTTCTCTTTACAATCCGCGTCGTGTGTGGGGAGGTGCAGCTCGCTGACTGCGGAGCCTGGAAACAGAGGCTTATTTCAGATATACTTTGACCTCTGACCCGAATGTAAGTGGGTGCGGGCTAACCCAGCCCGAGGGCGTACTAACCGACGACTTGCAACGGGTATCTGCACACTCCCTTGCTGATCATATTCCCTCGGGTCTACATCGGCGTCAATGGTTTGTGTGCAGCACAACATTAGGCTCGAAGGAAAACGCATTTGGCCATCCAACCATGCACGGAAGCTGAGTGCTTTGACCATGCCAGAAGGATCACCTTAATCATATTTATGTTGCTCTTAATGAAAGTGTAGGAATCTTTCAAATTACAATATAGTTTCTGGAAATATATGTCGGCTGTGAGCATCAGGAACAAGAAAATTTAGATTACACAACAGGTAGTAAATAAGAACACATTTGCGTCGAATCGAGACGTTCGTGCACTCCGTGAGAAATTGGCTTATAGAAGAGTCCTACTCACTTAGCCATTTTACAGTTCTGTGTACAGTTGTCTCATAGTGCTAAACCACAAGGCTCGCTTAAATTGGCAGCGCAGCATTTGATCATATCAGTAGAGAACAACTGGATGGCCCGATGCATACAGGAGGACACACAAAGTTCCGGCAGCAACATTGTTTAAAATATTGGAGGGTTACGCGCTTGATTAGCAGAACCATTGGATCGTGGATGGCTTAGTCGCACCACCAATAGATTGCATTCAATGGATCGATAGATCAGAACAAGTTGGCACATTCTATAGCACGAAATGGAGTGAACACAAAACGACACCAAGGAAATATTCGGAAACGCACAAAGCAGAAACTGCAGAATTCCAAAGATGCCGGGAAATGCATCTTACTTTCCAAATAATTTCAACACTATGGAAAGGGATACTTACTTCAGCTGGTAGGTTTGACAAATCAGATGATCCGATGCCAACTGACAGATTCAGCGTGTAGACCTGATCATCGGTGACCGCACTGGATGAAGGAAATCCACCTCCCAGAACAGATGGATGTCGCACATGCCCATAGCTGGTCCGAACAAGTCGTGAATCTGTTACATTTGCTGTGCTTGGCAGTGAGGAGGATTGTAACGAAGGTTCTGTTGTGCTGGTTGGAGTGACTCCCTTCGTGGACGAAACGACGGACTGTCGTACTTTCTGTAATGATTGCTTGGTACCTCGCCCGGAACTGGAGTGACCGTTCGGACGAGAAACAGCTACGGACAGATTGACATATAGGTTGGGATTTGTTTCTGCTGATTCGGACTGATGAGATCGCAGTGTCGGAATTTTAGCTGACTGATTGCTTTCGTGTTTTGGCAGCTCAAGTCGGTAGTTGGCCGAACTGTGCTGTACTGGAGTGACGTTACAGTAGCTGGTCTGAAAATCGCAAAATAAAGGAAGACGATGAAAGGGCAACAGGAAGCCCTGAAAGGACACTCTATACTTACTGAATGGAGATGAAGTGGAATGTTGCTCATCAGGTTTAATCCACACAGCGTAACAGATAAACCGGCGAGATTTCTGTCAGCGATGGTTTCTCTTAGGGAACACCCATCCTTTTTGAAAATTAATCAGTTCGGGATTACATGTTCCTAACTAGCTTTTCACCGGTTAGTTCTGGTTGCTCTCCGGAATTCCGAGCAAACGTGGAACCTATCAAAGTCGCAGAAGAGCCACGATGAATACATCTTCATCCTAGATTAGAGATAGGACCATACAAATAATGCAAACGGAACTGCAACAGTACAGACAACCGTCAACCCAAACTATAACCTCTTAATAGGTTGGTTGAGTGTGAGTGAGTTTTCCAAATCAGCCGATCAGTGTATTTGTGAGTGGAATACCTAGCGCGTTTTACCAACCAAACCCAATAGATACAAATGAGAATGCAGTGGCTCAATGGGTCAACTTCGTTAGGTATCAGGATTACACTATGTACCTGTTGCTACTGTAAATATAGGCAGTTTCATACCAGAAAGTAGCCGACGTTCGCGATGAAACACAATTAATTGCTTGTGTCAGTCCCAGTGGCACTGTCGACCGAAACAAAATGGAGACCACCTGTGTAGCGCTCGTTAGTCATCCTTACGTTTTGGGAGGAGGCAGTGAGTCCTCCGTGTGCTCGGTCAAGTTGGAGCCAAGCGGAAAGCTTTAGACGCAACAGTTGTTTTCGAGGACATACGACACCGGGCCACAAAACACACAATCACACGGAAGATGCTCGCGGTTGAAGATAACGGTGCCATTTATACAGGGAAAGAAACCAGAAACAGGGTTACGCAGCTATCCTACTTTCACACATGAGTGATCATGATCCACAGAATGGATGCCAACAAACGAGATGAAGGGGTAGCGTACGGACGAACTAACATGTTCAGTAGTTTTCAAATCAATTTGAAAGTACACCGAACATGCTCCTTTAGGCGGGTGGCGAGCAGAGTCGCTCAGAATGATAATGAACTTACGTCACAAGATAAAAAAAGGTCGACTAGATCTAATACTCAACGGATATGTGGGCTTCCTACACGTAACAGAATTGCCTTTTACGTCCAATCCTAGAAACAGGTAGATTCCTACATCACGCACCTGCGAAGTGGCTGACCAACACGCAGGATTTATTCATCGCTGACTGTGTTCGTGTGGTCCTTTGCTAGCATATATCTACTAGCAAACTGGAAAGTCATAACTATCAGTGGTCAAACAGCATTGACTGCCTTTACCAACATCACAACGATAGAAACACTTCTGGTGACACAAAACAACAAGTTAACAGGGTTAACTTTCTGGTCAATTATACGCACTAGACTACGAAACACTTTTTAACTTTCACGATATGCCATCGGGTAAGCGGTTAGATTTTTGTTAACAAAGTCCGGTGTAACGAAAATCAACGTGGGCAGGGCCTCTATCCATACGGCTAAAGTGTAACCTATCCTGTTCTTGTCCGGCGGCAGTAAGAATGAGGTATTACGAAAACATCGTGGAGTGAGCTCAGGTTTCTTATCAACACGTTAAAGAAGAAAGCTAACACCAGACACGTTTTGTATAGAAAAATGTGACCAACAGACCAAGGCCAGCACTGATAGTGAATTGAGTAAAAACGTATCTTCATGCAACTTTTTCACGAGAAACTTTCCGGGCGAACACATCTTCCGTGAGCCAAAACGCTCACTGTAACAGGCATCTCTAGCCGCTGTTCCGTGATGGCAGTTCAAGCAAAAAAAACAGTAAACCTAAAGATGAGAGATGACCTCTCTATTCGAGACCAACTTATGCTTGTGTACACTACACATTAACCTGCTGCTTTGTGACAGAATATGTTACTGGAACTATCACATCCGTGGAAAAACGGGGTCCGAGAGCACGAAAGACAGGATATTGTTTCGAGTAACATTGTGGCTCAAGGCGAGCGTCAACCTGAGTTCAAGACGCGTTACAAAATCATCTAGAAGGTCCTAAAGAGTCAGAAATAAAAGACACTTCCCAGGTATTGCTGAGTAGATCACCACCAGGATAAGAAACCATGTCCTCTACGTTCAAAAGAGACACGTACACACATCACTCTCGAAAAGCCTCCGAAAGTACATTCCAGACGTTACAACAAAGCGATAACCTAACCATAGCGACGTGGCACCTAACATTGTCTGATTTGTGAACCGACTGTCGTATAAAGCTGATAGACCAGCGCACCTTGGATCATGTAAACATGTAAACTGCAGGAAGAATTGTCGAAAACACTAGTTCATCAACACGCTTTCTTTGACTCTATAGGAATCTTTTATCTAGAAGCCTCAAAAACTGTGCCTGTTTGCCGACAACGGATAGACAATCACTTACAGGTTCGGTGAACGGCCGAGCCGATCCTGGAGCAGTTCCACCGAAATCATCAAGTGAGTGAGAAACAAGCCCCAAATCCGACTGACTGGAAAGTTTTCTACTTAGTTGTATTATATCAGGTGTGTTGGAGACAACGTTGGCTGTGTTGTAACGTGTATGACAACCTCTGCGTGCAAACCGCGGAAGAAATCGATCAAGGCCAATACTTGGTTGCATTGCTCTGCCGAGGGTTTTGGAGTCCTTTGATAAACGGCACTTTGAAGCAGAAGCATCTTCTGAAGAGTGGGTAACTTTTGGGTCAGATGGTTTTCTTTCTGAATTGCTACGGAACACTTTCGTGCTAGGGAGAGTGTTGGCTCGTTGTGCGGGTTGAATAGTGGGACTGGTATCTGGTATACATGAATGACAATTCGAGCTTACCCCTGCATTGGCAAAACAAAGTGTTGAGTGATCACCTGCAGGAGGGTTGACCTGATCTGACAGTTTCGGGTATGGTCCGGACTTCGATTGGGACCAAGAGCGAGTACCACGCCCCCAAGGAAAGTGCACATTGTTATGTCCAACTACAGTACCACAATCCTGATTGCATATGCGATTCTTGAAATCACTGTGCCGTGGGCGAGTGTGTAAAGGTGACTGCTGAACATCAAAATTCCTAGCTGTCGATTCAGTTCGAAGAGGCTCTACCATGCGTCTTTCATGAGAAGAATAAGGGTCTTCACAGCAGGCCGAAAGGGAACCGGAAGATAACTCATCATCACATAACGAACAATTACCAATCTCCTCTGAAAGGTCTCTTGTGTCACGTTGCAGGCCACGTCCAGTTCCTTCAAGGTTCTGTTGCGAAGAGGAGTCGACGGTCAACTTCCTACCATGGCAAGCCGATATAAGCGAACTGGAGCCGGATATGGAGCGGAAAGTTAGCAGCGAAGATAATGAGGAGCGAGAGGAGCGCGTGTCAAACTCCGACATACATCCGAATGGTATACGGGGACCAGATAATGCCGGTTCGGAACACGGAAGAGAAGTAAGGGACAAGGCGGAGTGTGCACTCCGGTGGCACTGAAGACGGTTATCACAGGGATACCGATGGTGCGAACAGAGTTGCGGGCGTGCCGATGGGCGTGAAGGATAGGCATCAACTGGCGATTGGTTGGAATGGACTGACGGCTGGGTTAAGGGAATATCAAAAACTATTTGAAATGACTGAGGTGAAACGGAAAACGAAACCAGACAGCTAGCCCAGATGACCAGCAAAATGCAGCCATGAAAATTTGCGCTCAGTGTAAAAACTACCATAAGAAAGTCGTGTTGCACGCAGACTTCACTAACAAACCGGTGACCCGCTGGGTCATTGTTTGAAGAAGCATACTCTAATATGACCCGAAAAGGCGCAACCATCCCTAAGTGAGCTCATACTGGTTGGGTAAGTGATTCCGTCGAACAGGAACGATATCGCGCTTGAATATATCCCTACACACTTGTGCTATACTCAAATTATCAGTGACTTCAGTGACGCGAACTCCACATTTCTTTACCGGAACGTTCGCCTCCGTTCCTTTCGGTTTGGCACGCACGGATCACTCCAACCAGTTACCAGTGCGCCATTCATTGGTTTGTAGCGCTTTACCCATGTTGCTGAGTTACTTTTTTTCAGAGGAAAAATAACCGGCCTGTGGTGCAGTTTCGTTCGCCGATGATTTGGGGAGGAGGGGTAGATAGCTACGCACTGGAGGCGATAAATGATATAAATGATACGTAGATAAAGGAGTGTCAATGGACTTCTCAGTTAAGAGGTTGGGAGGGGAGTTTCGCATTGAAGGTATCAACAACGGTAAGTCTGAGTAAGACAACAAACCGTACTCTGCGTGTCTCACACAAAACACTCGGACAGGCGATTGATCCAAAAACTGATTCACAATCACACTCACTATCTTAGTAACAAGTTACAGCAGATGCAGTTGAGCACTCCAACTTCTCAGCTTTGTTCCCAACGACGTTGGTACTAGAGAACCAGTAACACAATCGAATACATCCCATCACTCCAGGTTAAAAAAAACAGAACTGCGTTTTCTTGAGGCAGGACGATCTGAGCTGAAAAATACACAGCTTAACCCATTGTTCAGCGCTCTGCTCTGACAGCACAAAGCTGAACACACAAATGAGCCAGCTTGCACTATTCCCTGCGCCTCCAGATGATGGTGCCATTGGTCGAATCCAGCAGATGTCTGTTAACTGAAAGGTGGGTATTGACATAGGTACTGACAGTGAGTTGGCAGCTGATTGCTCAACTAATAATTTGCTTAGCACATAAATGCAATACGTGGGAGGTGAGTGGAGCGTCACGTCGCTCTTTGTGCTTAATGAAGGATATGGAACGCTTACTCAAATAGAGGCCATGATATGAGATTGCTGTTTAGATGCCCTCTTGAAACTCCATGGTAAGACCGATCCACTTAGTCGTGTAACAAATGAAGACTTGACACAAAAGGAGCCTTCTGAAAACGCCCGTGAAACTCCGACAATGTGTGCTGAAAAAAACTCAGAACACAAGCTACAGAAAGCGTAGAGATTAGGCTCTATGTTGAGACCAAGTTCAAAGGGAACGTACCTGTTGAACCTCAAATTCGACACCTTCTGGCACAGGCTGTGTGATTGCACTTCGAGTATGCGAGTCCCTCATGCCAACGGCGATCTTCCGAGAAGAACCAATTTTAGCTACTGAAGATCCGCTTTCACGCGATTTCTGCCGAAGGTGAACGAAAGTGCGGAAGGCAGCAGATACTGAGGGAATGGTGACAACAGAGAAGCGATGAGCGGGAACCGCGTACGAAGCTTCAGCTTTGACGCTGCTTGTGCAGTCCGGTGGTGGATAAGCACGGTGACGTTTGCGCTTCCGGCAGCGCGAACAAAGTGGAAGATGTGTCGGCGAGTTAACACTCGATCGGACCAGTGGAGGGTAAAATAAAAGACCATGCCTCGGACAACGGATGGACAACCGAGAAGGCGGTTTCAAACTAGACGGACGACCATCAGCCTGTGGGTCCGCGTCCGGTCTTTTATGTGGGTCAGCGCTCTGAGGCTTGAAATCTAAATCGCTCGGGCACGCATCAAATCCTAACTCTGCCTCCGTCATTGAGGAAGAAAACACAGGCTTCTTATCCATGTCCGTACTGCCCAAGCAATTACATTCACGGTCAATACTGTCATGACTCTTGGACTGTTTTCGGTGGAATAGACTAAAATCAGACAGCAAAAGAACGCAGATAGCCCACAGAATGAAGAGAAATGCTAAATACGAGAACCTGTCTGTTATAGACAGTAGTACTGAAAACAAAAATTCCGGACTAAGGCTGCTGCAATCGTTAAGTCGGGAAAAAGCGTTCGGTATCCACATACTGGATTTTAGCAGTGCAGCGCCATAAGTTCAGATGACAGTAGTGAACGGAAACGAATGTGGTATTGTGAAAAGAACACTTGCCACAAAACCAGTTACTCAAATCTGATGATGGGAGAGTTGCGGTCAACTAAAGACAACACTTTGACATGACATTAGTTATAACAACTTGACAGCCCACTTCCATTTTCCACTCTCTGAGGGCGCACCAGATAGCCTTGTCTTCAAAGTTCCATTGATTTTATTTTTCACTTGAAGGTCAAATTGTACGTAAGTGGAGTCATACACTCATCTACAAATTAACTTGACGTTAACGAGAGACTCAACTCGATCTCAACTGAATCTCCGGTTTATTATATTCTTTAACCGAATGTGCTGCACAGAGACCCGATCACATTTTACGATGCCGAAGTACTTTACTTGATGTGATGTGACTCGTTAATAAAGGGAATTCCGGTGGCTCAGATCACACACTTGTTCGTAACTTCGTCCTCTGAGCGGAGCCACTTGATTGCTAACGTCTCATCACCAACCGAGGTGGAGACGCGCCGATCGCGTCACCTCAAGTGCAATGGAGCATTAGCGTTGATTTTTCACGCGAAACTTTGGAGGAAACTATGAGAATAAGGGGTAGATGTTATGCGAAATACTATCTCTCCTAGGCTTTTGGTCAAAAAGCACCTACAGGCCAAACGATTAAACCGGTGCGGTCAAAAGTTCTGTGATATATTGGGAAGGGGAGCACAATATCGGGATCATTTGCCTCACCAGGCTTCGTCAAGACTTCAAAAACAGTAGAGTCGATGATCGAGTTTATCCATGTCTGCAGACTTATACAGTCCCATGAGTATTTGAGGGCATTGCAAACTCCCAGTAGGTTCCATTTTGAATACTGTCTGTCGAGATGGTTTGACCACAGTATAATCAAGCAGGATAGACTCTTCACGCCGATGAGCATGTGAGCTCTCTCTTGTCTCCAGAGCCATTCTGCGTAAGGTTGTGAAAATCTGTATTCCCGGAAAGGAATGATCCAAATCGGGTAGCATAGGTCGGTTAAATCACAGAAGGGATCACCATGAAATACAGTAGTATAGCAAGTGGAAGCGAGCAGCTCCAGTGGGAAGCCTGAGCGTCTGAAAGTGCAGTTCCTTCTGGGCACATGATGTGGTTAAACCCACCATTTTCAACTCCAAGTCTCACACGATTGGTGCTTATTAGATGGCCCAAGAAAATAGTGAGAGGGTAAGAATGACTGCCTTCGAATATGCAAACTTCTTGGCGAATTTCATGGGGTGAGTCTAAGGAATATCTTGACCATTCCGGCACCCTGCGAGAGTCACGATACATGCCGTTGAACGGGGGGCCTGAATGCTTGCAATATTATCGGTGGCTTTAACAAAGACCCGTTAGCAAACGGAAAATGGTCAGAATTGTTGAAAACCTGGAGTTCAAAATAGGAGTGGGGTCCGTTGAGGAAATTTGGCAGACTCACCCGATCAAGGGGCGTTGAAAAAGAAGTACTTTAACCCATATTTGGTCCAAGTAGTCCTTTAGAGGAAGGAAATTGTCGGAATGCAGCGCATACCCAACTGACCTTTACGTCTGCGGGCAAGACTGAGGCGATCAAGATCAACCGCAAAGCCATCGCGAGCCAACTGCAAATTTACTAGGATATACATCACCAAGGCACTAACACGAAACGAGTGACATGTCGCAAACAAGCCATTGGCTTGATTGGGTTGCATTTTGATGCAGATTCAAAAGGTCTCTGAATGCTCGAGATAAAACACTGCAGATAAGGGAAATCATAGAGATCTACTCATGGTCCATTGTTGTGTTGTGCAGTTACTCACACTTGAACCGACAACCAAGACATTACGGGCCATCACACCGGATTTCAGAAGTAGGCACCTCAAACCAAGGTAACTAAACTGAGTCCATACAGGTTAACTCACAACAAACTGAGAAGGTAACTCGGTGAGCAGAATGTAAGAGTAATGTAAAAGCACCGTACCCCGGAATAACAATAGATCAAGTGTCATCGACTCGTCACGTACGGCGCGACTGAAGTAATACCATTCGAAGTTGACAAACAAGAAACCTTGTGAAACTTGGATGGTATGTTCGTGGGGAAATGGCATCTGTGTGGGCAAAGCAAGGACGCTGGGAATGGAGTCCGATAATACTAATTGAATGGTAACGAGTGACAGACTCACCGGTGAAGCTGTTTCCAACGGATGGCACCGCATGTCTTAGACATGAGCTGCCGCGACGTCAGACTGATGGAGTATCTTGGAGGACAGGTCATTGGTTGCGTTCCTACTGGTTCAAAAGGAAATTTCATCTCTTCTGAGGGTCGCTCCGATCGATCACTGAGAAGTGAAGTCTGATAAACAGATAAGAAGCGCTCATACTGATCCGAAGCAATGATATCAAGAAGCAGCAAAGTGTCAGCTGACAGTGAACGGCCAACGTATGTTTGGCACCAACATACTCTGTATTGTTGACAACGGTGTCGATATACTTGGTACCCAGCATTATCAGATATGGCCTTCTTTCGCCCACACCATGGGCAAACAAATGCAAGGTCTTTCGATGACAATAGCTTGGGATTAGAAGCCACCGGCAAGGGTTGCTGGTTGGACTTTGATTGTACAGGAAGATGCTGAAGTGCTGAATCTGTGAGGTCTCCTCGCGGAGGATCGCACGGCTCTGTTTTGGAAAAAAAGATTGAAATATACTTGAAAAAATGCACCGCAAAGTAAAATTAAACCAATGCAGCTAAGTTCAATACCATTTAAGAACGGAATGATTTATATTCATGACCGCACAGCACATAATATTCATGACACCCGGATAGTTGTCAGAAGCTGCAAGTATTCACAAGTGCGAAGGATATAGTCTTAACCGAGAACATAATAAGAAAATATTGAGTGACCAATTCAAGATTGCCTGATTCGAATGGCATCAAAAAACATGTGACAAGACCTGTCCGCGAGATCTGCAAAGCAAATGGATACGGCTCTACCATTCTGTGACTGAGTTCACAGCCATTTTCGTTCATTTCCGAGCAAGAAAGAGACTTGTGAAAAAGATTGACTGAAGTATAAAAAAATGTTCAGCTGTGGCACCATTTCGGTGCATGGCTACCGTGAAAACCGAATAAAGCGTGAACCGACACGCCGCCAAATTGTGGGTTTCAGAGCGTGGAACCCACTGATAGTAGCTAGCGTCTTATCGATTCAGCTGTCTTGAGCTCAGAGTGAGTGAAATGAAATAAAACGGGCCGAAGGAAGTAGATCGTTGTCGACTCATTACGTACTGTGATGCAACAACCACATTTCTACAGCTATCCCGTGATCCATGTCGACGAATCAGACGGCAAACCAAGCAGACGAAGATTCAGCGATTACTTAAACATGAATATCAAACCTGGTTCCTATTAATGACAACATTAGATAAGCCGTAGAATGAAATCATAATTTCATTTGTGTAAAGTAGGCTACGTACCTGCGTCCCAAAGATCCTCGTCTGCAGTGAACACTCCATGTTGTGTGAAACAACAAACAGGCGAAAGTTCATGATTCTGGACGTCGCTCTCTGGTCTACCGGCCGCATTTTTACTTGTTGCATTTTTTGCGGCAACCTCAGGGCGGCGTCCCACAGGGCGGGTGGATGGCTTGTGACGGAGCATCTGATTGGATGTCGGCAAAGATCTAGGATCAGGAATTCTAGGAGAGGTGTAACAATGATTTGATTCATGGATAGATCCACGAAACCGGTCGGGATGTGTGACGGACACTTCCGTGGCTTCACACTCAATGCGCCGTAAAAGACCCTTGGACGAGAGTAGTGGTGGCTCAGTTGAAACAACGGGACGTTTTAATCGTCCCGTTGTTTGTGTCAGGGGGGAAGCTAAAATTTTCGGTATGATAAGACCAGCAGCCACTCGTGCGACCTGAGTTTCGTCATCCATTTCACTGTAACCGGACAAAGGGGTTCGGACAGATGGTGCACATGAGACGATCGATCGTGGGGCAAACGACTTTCGCGACAGACTGGAAGAGATTGCACTCATATCCCGAGCATTTGGCAAAGTAGATGTATGGTTCAGCGAAGTAACGTCCGAAGATGTGAAATTCTTAACATGAGATGTATCGCACACCTCCATCGCCTCCTCAAACGGGATGACTGAGAAAAAGGAGTACGCCAGATAACTCCAATACACTTTATGAGCAATCAGATTCATGACATAGGAGGTGGAAAATGAACAAATTCGTTTATCTCTGATATGCAACCAAAAATTGGATGCGACATAGTTTCGACTACTTCAATTGATTTTGGTGCACTTCCCTAAAACGTTCTACACACGCGTATCTTTCGTGTAACATTCCCAGAAGCTAGATTCAGAGCATACGGCAGAATGAGACGCAAGGAAGGCTCCTACGAAAGACATAAAGCGAACCTTTCAGTTCAGTAAGCAACCAGCTAGAGTAATTCTTCTGGGGAGGCCAAGACAGAGAATGAAATTCATGATGCCCCGTGGAGAGCGGACCTCCCTCGGACGTAGTTTAAGGAATCAAATGGTTGTGAGCAGAATATCAATAAAGGAGCTTTAGGAAATGATTTTTGAACAGTGGTCTTCGACGAAGTTTGCCTTTAAGTGTAGATTTAGCACCATTCATTGTGATAACCTCAGTCTCATACGAAAGTTTCGGCTGTTCGAAGTCCTCAGTGATTTAATGTATATTTCGGTCACCTGTGATTTCTTTCTTGTTTTCCCCTCGTCTTTTCTAAACTACTCATCCATACCCAACCTAATCATGACACAAGTAATGTCGTAATCAAAAATCGATAGGGGGGTAGCGACAAAATTCTGCAATATCTTACAGGACCTTAAAAATAACTGGCATTCCAAAGCTGCCTCTCGATTGCTCCAAGTTCACACTGTCGATATTTTGCAACACATGCCTTACTCATCTCTTCGGGTTTTGTGTCCTAAGTCGTATAACGGCAGAAAACAGGTGCACCTAAGATCGACCCCGATTCGAAAAATTACTTTCTTGTATTATCCCTTAAAAAATTTGGCCACTAGTAACTTTGCAGGACAGGTTTGTATTGAGTAAGGTTCACAAAGGATACTGAGTCAGTCTCGCCGGTGGAATTTTTCTGTAACGTAACGTTCTGATGTGTGCATTCTATTTTTAGTCGTTTCCCCTGGGAAGACCAGGTTTCTTTTGCGCTAGACCCAAATCTTTGCACGTATTAACCCTTTCCTCTCTTACCCGCTCTTACCTTATCATCAGGATTTACTACTACTGTATCGCTCTCAACGGTAACTCTGTTTCCAGTGACGCACAAAACACTGTTCATCAACACCAGTAAGTGATACATAAATATTCTACAATTAATGTACGAATGGAGGAGCTTAAGCAACACTGAGTAGGAGGAACTCATAGTGGAGGTTGTACTCTGTAAAGAGGAGAGGAGTCTGGTTCGGAAATTCAATTTGTTCAGCTAGTTTAAGCAGGCTTCGAGTCATCGGTCTAATCCAGAATTGTCATCTATCTCTTGAAATGTGATTCGTCTGTGGATATCTATAGGTCACGTGGTTCTTCCGGGAATTCAGTCCTGGAGGGGCACCCATAACTTTTCTTTAGGGAAGTGGTGGGGGGAACCAGTCAAGAAAAAAACCCCGGGGGAATTGGATGGGAGATGCAAATGCTCGCTTTGGACATCCCTGAGTAGGGACCCACTTCCGGAGGGGACAACGGTACTGTGTGCGGTGTAGTGCAGGAATATTCTAAACAAAGTGCAAGGTTTCATCGCCGTCAGTCCCACCAACCACAGTGTTTAACAATAATGCTTCACAGGTAATTTGGAAAATTAATAGAATCCAACGTGCAATTATTGTATGACATCTCACCATAATCCACTGCTAGTTCGGTCGATCTCTGAGAGAAATTATAAAACGATGCCTGGGGGCAGTCCAACCCCGAAGTCTTCGTTCTGACGTGAGTAGTGCTGTTTTCTGGTTGGTTATCCGCTCCCGACAAAAAGTCCGGAGGTGAAAGGGAGGAGGCACAGGGTATCAGATTTGAATAAAATCCAGAGGGTTTAGCGAATCGGCTGGACGGCAAGGTTTGCGCGGACCGCCTGTAAACGTTCATGTCAAGACCAGTCCATATATTCGCTCCAGATGCAGCGAAGCCGGTAGGCATACTCAGAGGGCTTGGCTGGGCGGTCATTTGCTGCTGACTTCGAGCGAAATTCTGCGCAGGGGAAACAGAATGACGGCTACCCCAACCATCTGGGGAAGAGGACAGATGCGGTTGTGGGGCCTGAAGAGGAGTGACCGCAGAACACTGGACATTTGGGTCAGTCGTCAAACCCCGACCGGTAACGGTCACAGAACCAGGAAACGAGTCTTTCGTCGCGGATTCACGAAGAGTGTCACGATCCGGATAATAGCGTCTCGCCATAAACTGTTCGATGACCGTAGTGAGTTCCACCAACGAACCACCCTCCAACTCGAAAGTGTGTGTACCACGTCCTGAAACGTACAACAGCCGTTCACTCACGAAAAATATGAACCAATCAGACTGCAACAAACCTCACGACGAATCTATTTTGTCTGGATCACTGAACAATGATTAGTTTTTTAAGGATCAAAAGCATCGTCAAAGATGCCTTTGAAGGACTTTGCTATTCCACTGCTGCAGAAGACTGAGGTAAGCAGAATGCCCCGTCTAGAACTGCACTGGACAGTTGCAGTCAGTGATGCGCTTGTTCATCGTACAAAAGTCATAGGGTGCCAGATTTTTTTAACAAAATGCTTGGGAACCATTTATTCGGTATGAAGTCGAAGTTATTAACCGAGACATCCATAGGTTGCATCGGTTTACCTAACTCAACCTACAGATAGAGGAGTTATAAATTCTCACCTACGTTTCGTTAAAGAAGTGAAAGCCCGTGCGCTCCAGCTATCACGCTATGGACCCGACATTTTCCGTTTGACAGCTTTTATAATGCTGACAACGCATCTATTTTCAGCTTCAAAGTTTTGTCATGCATTGCAGAACTGTCCGCGTTTCATTCCGCAAAATATTCTTTTGATTTGTCGTTAAGGGACCATGACAAAATCAAGTGATTTATCTTCTGTTCAGAAACACCAAACTGCTCGATTCCCCCACTCGGGAAGCAAAAACAAAGTCCACAATCACAATGTGTTTCCTTTAGTTTTCAGTGTTGTGGATGTCCTATATGAGGAGACATCTGAACGCGTCAGAGTAATCACCAGGTGGTCTTTGAGATTTCAGTCCTTTAATTTCGAATAACACTGGAGTTTAAATGAACAACGCCATGTTGCTCCTTGAAATGGTAGGACGGAGTTTAGTGACCCTCGATTGGGTCACTGTCCATATTAAAAGTTGGATGGCCTCAAGCCGATACATCTTAAAGATCAATACTGTATTAAGGACGACAGTACAGTTTATCAATGAGCACATTCCCACACTCGTCAAACGTCAGACTGTGCTCTCAAAACCCGAAACACTTAGTCGAGCAAAACTACACTGGAACGCCATTGGAGTGAACACCGTAAAAAGCGGGTTTTTCAGGGTCTCTGGTCTGCTGGAACGTACGTCGGTCGGCGCATCCGGATGGAGAGCCTCATCATATGTCGATGAATCTATTTTGACAACAGACAGTCTCCTCCCACGTCTAAAGTCACTTCATTGCAATAATGAGCATCATGGAATTAGCTGCTCCATTCTAGAGATATCATTTCACGGAAACACCCAGAAGTGGTCTCCTCTGATACGAGGCCAGCTGCAATGAGCCATAAACTCGCAGTCGATTCTGAGAAATCGTTTTTCCAGAAGCATGCAGTTGTAGTTGAAAGATTAGTTCCGAGCAAGAAACTAACTGACTGAGTTTGAATACGTGTAAAACGGTTTTACTTAGCTCGAAAAGCAATAATGAACGATGCCACTCGTATCAATCTGCTACTGAGCGTGGTAAGCGAAATTTGCTGTGCTACAATGGTGGTTTTATCGAAATAGATACTGCCAAACTTTAGTCGCTCCGTGCTCGGTTTGTGAAGTATGAAATTATAACATCTTGACAGCCATGCATTACAAGTACCCGAGTGAACAGGCTCTCAACACGACAGATTACTTTTGGCGCGAGGAGACTAATGTACGCGAATAGTAATCATCAGTGCTACCTCATGTGCTTCACAGTCGCACAAGGAAGTTTATTTCAAAAAGTCCTGCAGTGAATATAAAGCAGAAAACAGAAAAGGAAGCATTTGTGCTCCGGAATGCGTTGAACTCAAAACACTGCTAGTTAATAAGAGTGGATACTGATACAAGTTAGAAAATGGAACGAACCTTTTCCGGCAGAATTTGAAGCCTCGAGAATGAAGGACTGCTTGGGCTTCGGGGGCTGTGAACCAACAGACGCACCTGTCATATGGCCTGTGAAACCAGATAAGCTTGCGAGCGAGGTCCGTTGAGAAACATCGCCAGCAAAGGACCATTTGGTTCCGTGGGATTCGGCGGTACCAGACTTGACTGGGCACACGTTGGCGGCAGGAAGCGTCATTGTATATGCTTTCTCAATTGAGTCTAGTTTCCAGGAGCATATAAACTTGCACCCAGCCAACGGTTCACCAATCAAGCATAGTCTCCAATGCTGAACATGAAGGCTACCCTGGGTGCCCTGGGGTAGCTTGCTACCTTCGCTTGATTTACGCAGTGTAACTCGAAATTGGCTGTCTGTAAGAGTAAGAATGGCAGAAGAGGTCAAATTACACAGGGCCAAAAGAATGGAGGAGGTAGTGGTGGTTCAACACAAAACAAGTGAACACCGTATTCAGCAATTTGAGTGAATACCGATTACCTAAGAAGCACTGAACAGCGTTGAATGACATTAACCGGATAAAGGACCCAATCGAAAGACTTTCGCAAGCTGGTTAGCACAAAATTTCTAATTCACCGGACGCTACTTAACCAACAAACTCATTGCCGTGCCGCTTTAATGTCGGACCAGGTCCAAATTGCACGGACCTTAAATTAAGTCAATGTTGGTCACATATTGGGGTTTCAAGACACCATGAAGATTGATTGCGGCAACAAGATTATTGTTGGCATAATTCCTGCTAATGGAAAATTACTGCGAGAACCCGGGTTGGGACACACAATCCTGAAGAAGTGAAACCACACAGCCAGATACGATTACGAAAGACCAGGGCAAACAGCACCATATTCGATACGATCCATGATGCCTTAGTCCATCGATTTCCAATTTGAAGCCGTTTCCCCTCCAGAAGGAATAATTTAATAAGGGTATGGGGTACGTATTGAGAATGATGTACCCCCAGGAAACAACGTTCAATTTTAATTATTCGAAACAGATGACAGAAAAATCACAGCCGACTTTCACATCATTCGCAAGGTAGACTATCCAAGTGGCTTTTTTCTCTATTTTATGAAAACTTTCACCATAAAAATTTTTCAATAAATAAATATAGTTCGGCTACCGTACGTAACCACTGTAATCTAGCCCACTTCTTGGGAATACAGGTACTGACTATTACCGTATCAGGTAGTAGGTCCCACGGCTAGAAAGCTCAATTGATTTCTTTCTTCCATATAGGTATGGCTAACCCATTCATCCAATTAGTCGAATGAATCAGCCATCCAACTCTTCACGGCATACAAATTGCTATAAAAAACAATCAGGTCTCTAAAACTGACAATGTTCTGAGAACCTACGGCAGTTCGGACGTTGTGGGATTAAGGCAGTGTCATTTGAAGAAGCCCCCGAAAAAAGGTCTACAGAAAAGTCACCCACCAGATGACCATGCCAGACTCTCACTCTCGGATTCTAGCAGATTCCATAGCTCCAGAAAGGACACCAATAGCATTTCTCCCGAACATATCTTTTCGTGCTCAGGGAAGCCACTTACCTATCACAGAGAGACCACGAATCTATTTGGTCCTAGCCGACTGTAATGAGACTTGAAAGGGCGCTAATTTTTTTAAAGCAGGGCAAACGCCACCACGCGAACTAATGGCACAACTGTCAGCGCGCTGGTTTTCGAACGGTGATTAAGCAAGACCACAATCAGTAAGACCTTTGAACACGTCTTAACACTCTTGACAAATTTTCTAGACGTGTTCCGGAATACTATCATTATGGGATAAAATCAAACAGAAATGGAAACCCTTTTACCAAAAATACAACTACGCTAGACCTAAGAAGCTGAATAGTCAATTCCTGGTTAATTTCCCGTCCGGAGTCGTTGGCTCGCCTCGATAAGACACGCAAACCTAAGGTAGATCAAGTTGAACATTTTCGTGCACTTTATTCGAACATTATATCGAAAGGGGAATGTTTGCTTGAAACCTTCCAGCTAGCGAACATTAAATAAACTATTGGAGCATAGTGGTTAGGGAAGGGACCAATACGGTAAGATGGAGATGAAATTCAACCTGTGGATCGGTGCGATCCTAGATTATCAAACACCGCACAACCACGTCTTCGGAACGATTTTCTTCTTCATATGAAACCAGGCCATACAACGCAGAAACAGTACTGAAAAATTACCACTGGAAGTGACACAGCCCCATCAGGCGGAAAATAAGTGACAGAGAATGACCGGAATCGCATCGTGTACGGATTCAAAATTCGTCACTAAACGCTGCCAAGTGTCTGAGCCAAATCACGCGACCTGTGACTACCTAATCGAAAAACAGAAGGAAGTCAAGCGCGCTATATTACACACGTACAAATTCAACTGGGGGCGATCGCCCGCTAGACAGACAGTAAGGCGTGTGTTTCGGTTGTACAAACAGCTACAGATGAGACAGACAGGCGCACGTGTAGCTGGAACGTGCCACGCTATATGTGGACCATGAGGACGCTTACCACGTGTGGCATTCACGGCTCGTAAATGTAAACTACGTTCACTAACAGCAAACAACTGAGTAACCATGCGGATGATAAAACACGTATATGCAGCTTCATTGGTGAAACAAACACGACTTGGGTAGACCACAAGGATTCACTAGCAGACACTCACAACAGGAAAGATTTCCAGTGATGAATGATACACGAGAACCAAACATGTAACCTGAAAAGTACACTGATACCATACCATTCATAGACCCTTGGAACAATACACACGGAAAACGTGGTGAAACAGGTGTTCATTGACTCAGTTCAAAAAATATTCATCTTTCCGTTGAAAACGGTAAAAAGCGGTACATGATCATGTAGTCGGGGGTTACCAAATAACGCGTCACGCGCTTAACCTATACGACGCTGATGTGAATTGCTTCAAGCTCCGGGATTAGGGTGCAGTAGCTAAGTGAGCTACCCTGGCAAACTGAACAGACCTTTTTTGCAGAACAGGTGAAGTGGGTGTCTTCAGTGAATTTCGTTCCTGCTGCTGGTATGCATGAACCAGTCAACTATGCGGATTTTAGCAGTAGGTGCCTATCTCGTTTTGCCGAAGTTGTTCCAGAGAATTTCTAGATGAGGCACAAACTGAGACCGTTGTGAATTACTTGGATGATAACGAAAAGGCGTCTCACTTTAGCGGCTAAAAGCTGCCCGTAAGTCATTTCTTGTTGAGTTCTGGGACGTTTTGTGTTGCTGAGGGGGCATTCCGCACAGCAGAAACTTTTGATTCGATAAAATCATTCCCTCCGGGGATATTACATGTCGGGATGTTGCTCACTAAAGGGACTGCTGTGTCAATAGAAAAACGCACGGCTGCGCACCTTGATTCCGTTCCATTCATGCACGATAGCATCGCGCATTTCTAGTAGCGTACTTACGACTTTTCTTACCTACTGTAGTCATCAGTAGCTAGGGGGGGGGGCGAGATGGCTCAGCGGTTAGAGCGCAAATTTACTGACCGGAAGGCCCGTGGTTCGAACCCTACATCTGCCTTTCGACTTCCCCTGTCTAGGCTTGGGCAACCTGGCAGTATCCCAGCCCTCGTGCTTCCTTCTGGTGGTATGGTAGTTAGGCACCGAAAGGGTGCTACAGCTGAACGATGATGACTGTATTCATCTTCTGTTCGGATATGACAAACGGCAGCAAATGATGAGGCCAGCTGCTGGCGCGCCTTCACGGCTGTGCCTGTAGCTGTGCGTGTAACGCATTTGGTCATGTGTTGTAGGCCTTCCAGCCCGATCTATTTCAGATCAGCACACATGACTAGTTCGCATACCACGCGTGACTATCGTGTGCGGATTATGTAATCCCGTATGAATTAGCACCAATAAAACCGTGTATGTCAGCTAACCTACCGTGCCTTTTTCTCTGTATTACATCAGGCTTTTTTTCTTCTAAACTTGGCACTTTGATTTAACTGCCAACAGGTAGTTTTCCACATTTCACAGACAATCAGCGTCCTGCTTTGGAAACCCCATGAACGTAACTAGTGCAAACCAGAGTGACTTGACCTCATGGACTTGATGTTATGTTACTGCATGCTGTGAATGGAAGGATGAAATGACGTCTCGAACACTGAAAACCTCGTATTGTGTTGGTGCCTTAGATGTTACACCTTGCCGGCGAGTTCGTAGAGAGACAAGAGAAGCAACCTATATATATATATATATA
>SJOL01006469.1:1419297-1435758 GCA_004794785.1 Opisthorchis felineus
TATATATATATATAATATTCACTACACTAATGAGTGTAGAGACGTGTCTGCTACTTGACATGGAATCTAACATAATAGTTATAATAATAGTAAATAGGCAAATAAATAAAGTCAACATAGCTAGAGAAAGATTTTATGCCAGAGGTGAGAAATAGGACAGCAAATAATCATAGGACGTGCTCTGTTGGCTTCAGGCCTAAACCGACCCAAAGAATGCCTTTAACCACAAATAATCCCATCAATGAAGTCGTGTTGGTCCATTTAGGTGGATTGGAGCAGTGAGGGCCCTCATACGTTCGTAGCTGATTACCACGCGTTTCCGGCTAGAACGGACGCATTCCACGTCGTTGTTTGGTTCAGCATTTGCTATGTTACTGAGAGTATCATTCATGGCAAACCGTAGCACGAATGAGGATAATGGGCATCCTTGTCTAACTCCGCCTGCTATGTCGAAGCCTGTAGAAAGTTTAGCGTAGGCTTTTACATTTAAATATGTGTGGGCATTAACAGTACCCCTTAGTATTCACCATATTCCTAGAAGAGTCCCATGAACAACATAAAATGAGTCTTTTCTATACATGAAAATCAGAATGGTTTGTCTACAACGCTCATCGCGAACTTCCAATTGCTGTCTATAATCGATCAAACCTCGTCACGTTCAGATTCTATCCTGTCTTCTTCTGTTCGCCAGTATGAGTCAATCGTCGACGAATAGTGCAAATGATTTGGAGGCAAGATACATCAAGTAGATTCCCCAATTGTTGTGAGAACAACCACGCAGCTCCATATAAATAAGGATTAAAGTGGCAGAACCCCGATCAGATTGGATTCCATTGGTTGTCCAGAATTTCACAGACATGGATGCCAGCACCCAGCTTTTATGACGATAGGATGGTTCGCTTTTGCCCAGAGCTTTGTGGCATTTTACATGCCAATTTCCCCTGAAAATCTTAGAATGCAGAAGTCCTATGTTTAGCATCCATGATGAAGTATTGACCAGTAAAATATAAGATGGTCGTTCAGCCGTAACACCCTTTCGGTGCCTAGCTGCCATGCCACACAAAGGAAGCACGAGGGCTGGGATACTACCAGGTTGCCCAAGCCTAGCTAGGAGAAGTCGAGATGCAGCGGTCGAGTTCGAAACAGGTCAGTAAATTCGCGCTCTAAGCATTGCGCCTTCTCGCCCCCTATTGACCGGTGAGTGTAGATGTAGGAACACAGTTGATCAGCGAAGCATTCGAAGTATTGGGCCCGTCGTCCGATTCGTCTTGGTAAGTGGTCACCATTCTCCTCCATCTCCGGCGAGTCGCAGAAGTTTTTGGGTGTCTCCAGGGGCATTCGCAATATCAATTTCGATGCGCGCTTGGAAAACCATGATCAGCGGTCTAGGCTGAGGTGCTGAACTCCACCTAAAATTTTTGAGCAGCCGGTAGTGGCCAGGATCACTAGAAAGGGTTCCTCCGGTGTTCAGCAGTTCCAGTGAACGCGCAGATTACCAGCACGGATGGTGAAGCCTCACCCAGATCCAAAGCTTCAGCCTTGACGTGGTGGTTGGCCTTGAAGGCTGCAATGAACCCGCGGGCTACGCTGGATGGAACTTCCTTCCACAAGGTGCAAACATGCCAGAAAGGCCAACCGAGAACAATCAGAACAGGAGCAGCAAGACCTCGTACTACGAGAAGTCGTGCTACGAGGCGGTCTGGGGTTAAAGTCGCCTTGTCCTGTGTGTGAAGGCAGTAAGGCGATTCCCCCAGGCGACCGGAATGCCCATATTCATTGAAGCAGTGATGTTGCCATCCCTCAAGGATGGACGGGTTAGAAAAGGTCGGCCCTGAAAACTACACACACCCATCGCCCAACGGTTGACTGTGACCGCCGGCTCATTATTCAATACGGTCGAAATACTTTTGAAACCAATGAGTCCGCTGCTGCTCAAAAGGCTCCTGCTGCGCAGCCGCATCAGGAGTGAGACAGTATTGCCTTACTTTCTGCACCCTCTGATTAGGCCAACCCCCTGCAGCCGAGTAGATCAGACTACTGAGTCACCGGCTCCTGGAAGGGTCCCCAAAGAGAACCCTACTGATCGATGCCTCGCGTAACAGATTGTTGAGTCAGAGGCTCGGGGCGGGGTCCACCAACCCAACCCTAAATCCTCCCACTGCCTTGTGGGTCAGATCTTTGAGTCAGAGGTTCAAAGTGGGGTATCTCAAACAAACCACTTTCCCCCGCCTGGACACAGGGAAGTATCATTTGCACACACAGTTCTGTACCCACCGATGTCCCTTCCAAACACCTTCCCGCCATACAAGCAAACGTCATTGGGTCATTTGACTGTCAGTTATCTGGCAGAAGGGCCTTATGCTCCCCGCTGCCTATTAACAACAAATAAAATAACGCCCTTCTAAATCCACGAGATCCTTCCTATATAGGAGCTTTTAACGTCCGTACTCTATGTCAAATGGACAAACAGGCAAAACTCTCTGAAACCTTATACTCCCTTGAAATTGATGTATCCTGTGTCTCCGAAACACATACCCAAGACCCCAGAGTGGTTATCATTCACAGAACGCCCGGTGATCCAGAAGCGGTAACTCGTGGAATATATGGTGTGTGAGTTGCACTCAACTCCAGAGCTGAACGCGCTTTGTCAAATTGAATCTCAGTGAACAGTCGTCTTTGCGTCGTCCGGTTATCCAGCTCAATCATGCCCAATGCCTCTCGACATAGTATAGGCTTATGCCCCAACGGACTGCAGTTCTGACGCTGAGAAGGATGCTTTCTATCGAGAGTTATCCAGGCTCAGTCGTCAAGCAAGAAGTGCTGACATTGTGATACTTGTGGGCGATATGAATACCAAAGTCGGTCGTCTGAGCTCCCAGGAATCACATTTGGGCGGTCGATTCGGAATCCATGCTCGTCGCACAGACAACGGAGGGCGACTCCTCAAGTTGTGTGCTGTTCATCAACTGTTTCTGGCCATTACGAACTTTTAGCCAAAACGTTCGCATCACGTAAACTGGTGGCCACAAACTGCAAATCAACCGTGGACCTGGTTGAATCACGTGGCTATCAGCCACAAGTGGAGGGTCGTTCTTTCTGGGGCACACAACTTGATTCCATCATCATCATCATCATCATCATCATCATCATCATCATCATCATCATCATCATCATCATCATCATCGACAGCATGACATCAGTGTTCAAGACCGACGCTTCACTGCCGTACAACCATGATTCTGATCACGCCATGGTGCGTGCACGCCTGACAGTTCCTTTCCCTTCAGACCCTCGCAAATCAGCAAGAAGCATGCCAATCCACCATGTTCAAAGTACCACCATAGCTCAACAGTATCCATCTGAGCTAGCCCAACAACTCTCCATAGTTAACCAATACTGTGGTGGTAGTGGGCATGTGGATGAAGCGTGCCAAAATGTGAAAGGGGTTATATCAGCGGCGTTCTGTGCTGTCTGTCCGACTTCTCCAATTCGACCACAAGACCACTGGATGTCGTCGAGATCGCCATTCATGAGTGATGCCAGGAAATCTATACGAGCGGGCAACGAGTACGACGACCCACACAGATCCCTCAAACGCCAAATAGTGGAGAACCTAAGGAAAGACCAAGAGGATCGAAAGCTCGGGAGATGGAGAAGGCTTTTGCTACCGTAAACAGCCGTGTCCTATACCAACTGATACGATCGACTGGCCCTAGCAAAACAGCGATCAGTGAAACGATAAGTTCGATTGGAATGATGGGCCGAACACTTCGAAGAACAGTTTAGCTGGTCTCCTGAAACACAGCTTGTGGAGATAGTGCATACGGGCGAATAGAATGTAAACTTTAATCACCCGTCGGAAGAAGAAACAAAGTACGAAATATCCGTCCTAAAATGTGAAAAGGCACCAGGACCGGACGGGCTCTTTATACAAGGAAAATCACTGGTGACCCATCTGACAAAGCTCACTAATGCAATATGGAGTGAAGATAGTGCCCGCAGAAAGGGCAAGTCGACAGTTATTCCCATCTTCAAAAAGGGCACGCTGTGTGAAAACCCCCGTGGTATTAGCCTGGTAGCTGTGCCACCGAAGGTCCTCTCTGGTCTTATCCTTCGAAGGTTGACAGAACACAGAAAGAGACATCCGTGAAAACCAAGCTGGGTTCCGTCCTGCAAGACGACACATCGATTACATTTTTACCCTCCGACAGATTCTGCAACAGCGAAACCGCTTCCTGCAACCAAAAATGGTTGTGTTCCTTGACTTGAAAGCTGCCTTTGACTCTGTGGACCGTCAGGCACTATGGCAGTGTCTATGGAGCAAAGGTGTCCCACCACGAATTTTCAACCCTCCTTAAGGCGCTGTTCGTCAACTCCCGTAGACGTGTGAGGGTCTACGGGAAGCTCTCATCTGAGTCCACCACATCAGACAAGGCTGTCTTCCTTCACCTTTCCTCTTCAACTTCGTCATTGATACGATTGTGGAAGACTCACTATCAGCCTCTAATGCCTGTAGGGTCGAAGTGCTCCCGGGGCGTCCGCTCACAGATATCGAGTACGCAGACGATATAGCTCTTCTTGTATCTGAAACCACCGTAACACAATAAATATTAAGTTAAGTAATTCTGCTTCAAGGTTTGGCATGCACTGAAGACCTGCAAAGTGTAGAGTGCTGCTGCAAGATTGGGATGAGCCGATTGAGGCTGTAGACAATTTTGTCTACCTGGGCGGCTGTATCAGCCCCTGTGGTCTGGCCAAGAACGATATTTCCATCCGGATTGGGAAGGCCAGAGCAGCTTTCGTGAACCTGCATCAACTGTGGCGTAGGCGTGACGTCAGCTTATCCATCAATGGTCGTATTTACAATGCTGCAATGAGCTCCATATTAGTATACGAGTCAGAAACCTGGAATGATCGTTGAGGACATCAAAAAAGTGTTTGTTAATTACTGTCTTCGGATCACTGCCCGAGTCCGGTGGCAACGCCCGATCAGCAATGCTGAAATACGTCAAATGGTATTCAGAAGAAATAACTCACCCACGATAGATGAACTGAGCACACTCTATAGGATGCCCTGGCTTGGCCGCGTGCTCCACATGTCAGTCGATCAACTTCCTCGAAGGGCTCTTTTCGCACAACCACGTGAAAGGGGAGGTAAAACGATTACTTAGCATCGAAGTATGAAAGCCAGTACCGGCAAATTCAGCCGCGCTGGTCATTGCCGTCTTCCTGGATGGGGACCCCTAGACATCAATGTTTACAGACATTGTCAGACATGGTCCAGTCGCGCCCTTAGTGGCGCTGGTGCATCTAATGCATAGCTCCCCTCCCGGTCGCCCCAAGTAAAAGTTCACTGACAACCCTGTATTTACGCATCAATTATACCAGCTACTACCTCCAATTCGCAGCTATCTACGCCATCTCCACAAAACATCGGTGAACGAAACTGTGGCAGCTAGAACCACTGTACGGCAAGTACGCGCTTCTTACAGCTGATGACAGTGATGAGCACACTGTCCAAAGACCTAAACGCTTGATGGTGTACTGAACGAACGAACTGCATTTGGCTGCCTTGAGAAGCGCGTCTGAAGCAATAGCCACCGACGCAGAGACATTGTTGCACTATGGTAGTCTTTACTACTGTATGGCAGTGAAAAATGGACGCTGCAGACACGTTCAGGTACTTGAGTAACTTCACCTGTAATGTCAGCGCAAAATCATTCCTATCAAATGGAGACGCGAAACTTTTCGAAGAGCAGGAAATTTGGGAAGTAAATGTAGACTGATTAAAACCAGCTCCGATAGTAAAGCTGCCTGACCTACTCACATCCCAGAACCACTGTAGAATGGAGTTTTGAAATCGGGTGCGCCTGGAATTTCGTTACTGGGAGCCTTCGGATCAGTTTGAAAAAGTTCAACTTTGGATCATAAGAGGATCTGGCACGCAACAGCCCCGGGGAATGGTTACTTAAACAGGACTGAAAGCATTTGAGACGCGACGCGTCTCAGCGCTAAGAAACAAGTCGTTCAGAGAGGTCTCAGAGTCACTATTGCAATCTACATAATTCGGTGTCGGTGCTCACAGCTGCGCCAGTATGTGTAGGCCAACTGGTGGCCCACAACGGGCATTTGCATGCTCGACCGCCAGTCTTATTTCCTCGGATCTACATCAGCGTTATTGCACCGTTACCGACCACCAAATCCAACGCGGATGACAGCAATTAATTACGCCGGAACGTAATACATGTCATTCCGCGACAGAAAGTAGATAGGACCAATAAGCTGGGGACAGCATCAGATAAGACCAAATGAAAGTTGGAAGTACATGGATTCATCCCACTGCGTTGCGATATAAACCACATATAAATTCCAAGTGATAACTTTCGTTTACCTATACAGAGTACATCAATACTGAGTAAAAAACATGCTTGAGTCTGTTTGATATAGAAAAAACATTGAAAGCCAACACAAAAGAGCTTACTGAGTTACTAAAAGCGATGTTTTGTATCACTCATTGGGTAGCTGGTCAGACAGCGAACGAAAAACAAAATTCCTATACACAGCAAACCACTGGACGGAAGACGCTAATAAAAGGTCTTGTTTTCCAAGAAAGGGGCTGTTCGAAGAAGGCAATGTACAAATCACAAGGCAGATTCTCTATCCTTGTCAATGTACACTTCACGGGCAACAGCGACAGGCGCTTACTGGCAAAAACACTTTGCTGGGCACCTACAAAACAATTCAAAGCAAGTGTCCAGCCTAGTGTAATTCTACACGGTTAATCAGCAAAATCCGCTCGGATGAAAATCCCTCGGATGAATGGCCATGTGATACTACGGCAGTAACTTGATGCAAATAAATGGGTATTCTATAATAAGAGCTGTCAAAGCGGGTCTTCAAAAGTCTAAAACAATCAGTATCAATCAGAGGCGAATGACGACTAGTTTGACGCCAAACCATTCAATTGTTGCCAACCAGCGAAAAGCAGAAAAGAATACATAAATAGGAGTAAAATTGACCTGTTTGGTGGTACGATTTAACGACATTCACGACATAGGAACCTCAGGTTGGGTAAATCGGGCTGCAGTTACTGAGCCACTAACTGCGTTTTGATCGAAATCACGCGGGGATGAAGGTGCTAACTTCATAATATAACATTCACTGACATTCGTTCAACTGTAACGCCTTTCCGGTGCATAGCTGCCATACCATCCGGAGGAAATATTGCCAGGTTGCCCAAATCTAGACAGTAGCAGTCGAGATGCAGAGGTTGGGTTCGAACCAGAGACGTTCTGGTTCGCGCCATAACCACTGAGTTATTTCGAGCCGCTAACTTCAGGCTATGAAGGTTTATAGACTGTATCCAAGTCAGTTCTCGAATGTTGTGGGCGGTGACTTAGTCCTTATCAAAGCCGCTGTAAAGATTGAGCAGCCACGTTACTCTTGTAATCTAAATGTTCACAAATGTTTATTGTACTTTTAATGTAAGTTGGACAAGATCTACGCTTCTGATTAACCGTGTCCCATTCGTAACGATTGAGTGGCATGTACCCAGTTTTCAGATGCCATATTCATTCTTGTGTGGTTAGTGTTGAGCTGCGTACAGCTAAATTCCGCACAATCCAACAGAATTCATCGCCAAGTTAGATAAGGTAGATGCTAGGTGTGAGTGTGAGTTGAAAATGTATGCTGCTGAAGAACAGCAGCACAAGGAGAGGGAAGTCCCACTCAGGTGCTAGTGAGGGGAGTATGGACTTCGAATCGGTCACTGTGTGCATAAGGGGGTTTACATGGCCTGAATGGGCATTGCAGTTACGTCCAGGGATGAACGCCTTCCGGTAGGGTTGAACTTTGAATAACTTAAGTACGGCCACTAAGGACTTTGGGTCAATTCAGTAAGCAAACCCCATCACCATACTTCAGGGTGATAGTTCATCACCATCATCATCATCATCATCGACAGCATGACATCAGTGTTCAACACTTATGCTGCAAGTGACTATATCCACCGAAAGTCTACAAGATACCAACAGTGAGGGAACTAATCACCGTCAGCCAGTGCGACTACAAAAGGGCAAGAATTTCCTGAATGATAAAGCGTCCTAAATTACCCGTATTTTCAATACTAAAAGATGTCTTACCAGTCATAATTTGTGTCATTGCACCGGCCCAACGAAACATTTCATCAAAGGCCTCCAACGCAATGATGTGGACCGACGAGATTCCGATGAGCACGATTACATTGGACTCTTTGTCTAGATGGCAACCACTTTCGAACCCAGTAATTTCATCGATCGGGACGGGAGCATTCAGTCGAGTTGCCAGGTTAGTCGCCAGTGAAAGTCCTTTGTTCGTGGCTTCCGCGGCCAAAAGGCAGGAGTGCGCCGCAGTATTGACCAAAGGTTTAGGGACATCATGGATTCGTGACTGCGAGAAACTGTTGCACGATTCGCGTTCTAGTGGTTTGTGAGAATGTTCATTCGAGATCGTTGAACGTTGGTAGACATATCCTTTTTGTATCGGTGGTTCCATATCGACTAGGCAGCGGCTGTTCCGATAAGGAGTGAATTCATCGTAGCTTTTGGTCACATAGAGATGAAGTGCATCTGGTAGATAACATAGGTCAGGAAAAAATCGAAGTTAAAAACGAGACGACGTACAACGGTCGATCGATTTAATAGGTCACTATAGACATACATAATATTCACAGCAGGAGCTAGCGCTTGAAGAACGTGAGTATTAACTGTGGTAAGATTGAAACAACCAAGAGCATGATCAATCGGGAATCACCTTGAGTGCGTTACGAGACGAAAACATGAGGAGACGCAAATCGTAGGATATTCGCACTGTGCGAAACCTCTTCAAATTTGAGTAGGCAGGCGACAAGATAAACGAACGCGGCCAAATCAATGGAAATTCTGCGGCGGGAGGAGCCGTATGGATCAGACATTTATCCTACGTCGAACTCTGAAACATCTGGTTAGACGCCAGCAGCAAACTAATCTCCGCCCCCTTAACGACCAAGCTGCTCTCGACTCCACCCTCCGAGAGCCACAATAGGTCATCCTCGCCAAATGAACTCACTGGTCCCATCAGAGCCCACCATCTGTCAACGACAGCTCGAGTTCCAGTTAACGAGACCTCGGAGTTTGACCTCGTCCGAGCTGTGAGAGGTGGACGTTCTTTATCACCTGCTACCCATCTTTGTAGATACCCGGGACCTGAGGAATACATTAGGGACCAGCTGATCCCAAATATGAGCTGTGGACCTCGAATATGCCGACGATATAGTCTTGCTTGGCGATACCCATATTTACACGAGGTTCTTTCACCTATCACGCAGGACCCTTCACAAAAGTGGACGCTCCAAGGGTAACCTTCCGCATAGATGGTAAGATTGAACGGGTCAGTTTGGATACCTAGGTTCTACCAGTCTACCTGGCCAGCAAGCTGGATAGGTTGACCCTAATGCTGATGCACCTATAGGCAGCTCATGAAGTTACCTTGGAGAAACCAGCTTGCGTACAGTCTTATGTACTCAAGGAGGAGATTCTCCTAATCCTTTGGAGGTTTCACGCACGAGATGCTGGCGGACTAGACGTTTTTGACAAAACATCCAACGGGGTAGTACGCGCCGTAGAAGTCACATCAGAAAACAGATTCTACACATTTGAGTAAGGGGACAAGGTCAGTCAGCTCAGTTGTTCAATCAGCCGCCCTATTGAAAGTTAAGCGGGTCCCCATGGCTTATGCGCACCGAACCGAGATGGCCTGGGTCATCCACGTCACTCTGACTGAATGGATACCACCCTCATTCAACTGACCCACTCAAATGCGCACTGACGATATCTCCTCGACTGGGGACGAAACGTTTTCAAGCCAATTGCCAAGCTCGGCGAATAGATCAACGACAATTTGATCAACCACCGGTAAACACACCCGAGCTACCAATATTTCGACATATTGGCAATGGAAAGCCTTTTCCTGATAAACTTCGCGACTGTAGCGCTAAGCCGCACATGAAACCGAGCAAATAACCTTCAGTAGTTCGTTCTTTGTATTGTGTAGAACGTGCGGAAGACAGGTTGCTTTATTCCGGAGACAGACGACCGTGGCAACCAGATTTGAGAGTGAGCCTCAGGCATCAATTGTCCATTACCCATGAAATGACAGTGCAAGGTCTTGTATTCGTACAGTGAAACGGAGTGACCAGCAACTTGGTAGGTCCGAAACTTGGTTCCTGTTTCATCAAAGTCTTGCCTATGCAGTTACATACGGGACTTGAGTTGGTTGCGACCAGAATGTAACTATTTTGGACAGTAAACAAGTGCCCTTTCATGTAAGGGGCTAAATTTTCCTTACAGAACATTTTCAGTTACTTTCCAGGCTTTTGCTAACTGAAAGTACCCTATCGTCCCTATCGTTCGCAAAAATCAAGGTTGAGAGACAGTGTACTCGTACTGTGACTTGAGTGTCTAGGTCAGTGTTGCTTGCGAGCAACACGACAGGTTAAAACTGATACGATGTTGGATCTGAGCCACCTGCGGTGCATTACCAGTCACTCTGAGTAAGCAGTCTGGACGCTCTTCAGTCACTGGGAAACTCATAGTTGTCATGGCTACCCTTTGAGCTTACATTATCGTTTCGTGCTAACCATGCTTTCGCTTATGTACGTCTATTCTTAAACAATAAAACGTTATTCGTTCTACGCTACTCAGTCTTGTTCTTGCGCTCAATCGGGATCGGTACTCCATCCGTTATAATTTACTTGCGTAAGAATAAAATGGAACCGCTGCTTCGACACAGTCCCAAATTCCCCAGACGCCACTGCAGGTTGGAATCATTGGTTCCGAACCTTCCGAACGTTTCTGGACACTGTCGAATCGCCTAATCTAAAAAACTCGAAACCTTGGTTCATTTTGTGGATACACCTGTATATGTTTACACCGCTGACTGTCCTGATTACAAATCCGCTGTCAGTACACTTGAAAAGTTGTATGTCCATCCAAAGAATATAATTTATGCTCGTCATCTTCTACAAACGTGCAAAAAAGACAGTAGTCAATGTGTTGATCAGTACCTTCAAAGGCTTAAATCTTTGGTCAAAAATTTCGATTTCAAGGCGGTATCCGCCAATGACTATCAAAACGAAAGTGTACGCAATGCTCTGATCAACGGACTTCAGTCTGCCACCATCAGACAAAAACTTCTGGCTCAAAATGAACTCACCCTGTATGAAGCACGTGAATCGCCTAGGTCATTAGAATTGGCCCACAAGCAAGCTCAGTCATACTCGTATAACCAACCGATATCATTTTATGCGGCTGCAGTATCTTTACAGACATCTACGGTTATCCCATCACACTCAATTTCCCCTGATTCCACATCTCTTTCCAATCAAATCTCAGATATTTTATTTTTGCGGTCGTAATAGGCATCCACAACCCAAATGCCCCGTAAGAGAAGCGGTTTGTAAATCATGTGGCAAAACAGGCCATTTTCAGCGTGTTTCGATTCAAATTTATCAAACATCACTCAAATTGTACGACGGATTCTGCCTTATTTTCCCTGTTGACTGCTGCAGCCCCGAACTGCTTGTCCCGCACGGTGACCAGAATAAAGGTAAACGGAATGTCGTTTCAGGTCCTCATAGACACAAGAAGTTCGGGCAGTCATATATATCCTTTGGTAGTCCGTACACCAGATCCTGAAAGAATGCGCCCTACTGGTCAACCCTCTCATCCACATGACGTTGAATCCCAACGAGTTTTTGGCATGTTTGCTCATTAGTCGCAATGGATACCATACTTCTCTGACAAAATCGGTGTGCTTGTCAGAAATAAAACTTTCCCTTAGCGGAGGAAAGTACAACAGCCCTCCGAAAATTTAAAGGAGTTAGAAGACGCTATGATCGTGACAATGCATCTCTGACTTAAAACCGGTGTCCTTTTCTAGAACACTGAAATCGAGCTAAAAGAATGAGCCTGCTATTGAAATAGGTCTTCGCCACCGTTGAGTCTATCCGTAAATGGAAACACTATCTCTTCAGAAAGTACTTCAAGCTTATCACCGACCAGCTGTCGGTTTTCTTTATGTACGATGTGTCGCAGAAAATTAAGATAAAAAACGATAAAATCCAGCGACGGAAAATAGAACTCTCCGCTTTCAGCTACCATGTCGGCTACAGACCGGGAAAAGACAATGTAGTGGCTGACGTAACTTATACGCTAACATGGTCGACAATGATAAATTAAAAGAAATTCATGATTCCTTGTGTCATCCCGGAATTACTAGCATGCCTCACTTTCTTTCCAAAAAATTTGTCGTTTTCCCTCCAAGAGGTAAAAGACATCACCTCAAAATGTACGGTTTGTGCCGCCGTCAAACCGCAGTTTTTACAAACCACCCCCCGCTACGCTCACCAAAGCAACTCAATCATCCGAACGAATTAGCGTCGATTTTAAAGGACCTCTGTCTTCTGTTACTCGAGACCGATATCTCCTTACTATCGTTGACGAGTTTTCCCGTTTTCCATTTCCCTTTCCCTGCGCAAATACATGTGCATCTACCGTTATTAAATGTCCATCTGAATTATTCTCTTTGTTTGGTATGCCTGCATATGTACATTCGAATCGTGGCTCCTCATACATATCTGACGAACTGTTCGCATCCCTATCTGACACTGGAGTTTGCACCAGCCGAACAACTGCTTATAATCTCTAGGTGAACGAGAAAGTACAACGCCTCAACGGAACGCTCTGGAGCGCAATCCAATTCAGACTCAAGAGGAAAGGCCTTCAAATCTATTACTGGGAGTCGGCTGTATCAGATTCCCTCCACTCTATACGGTCCCTTCTCTGCGTCTCCAAGAATGCTACTCCACATGAACGAGTGTTTCGGTTTGAACGTCGGTCATCTTGTGGTTTGACTATACCAACCTGGCTAACCACTCCAGGACCTGTTTTGCTGAAAAGATTTGACCGTGCCTCAAAGTATGAACCAATCGTTGAGGAAGTCAACTTATGAATTGCAATTCATGTGCTTTTTCCCGAAGGAAAAGAAGGCACTGTATCCGTCCGCCATCTCGCTCCTTGTGGTGGCCGCACATTTGTCAACGAGTTCGCGCGCACCTCATCTGGTGAAGGTAATGACACTCAACACCTCTTTTATATGACTTGCACGCGCCTCCACTCAGTAACGCTAAGGATAACGTCGATCATACTTCAGTCTCACCCCGTGCCCGGGCGATGCAGCGCACCTCCAAATACATGATACCCTGGTGTATCTGATTCAGCCAGGCTCCAACAACGTACAGGACCCCACATTTTAAGAAACCGAGAAGCTGACCAAACTTTTCATTACCCCTTGATGGATTTTTACAATCAATCTTTATTCAGTCCCTGTGTCCCCTCTCTACACACAATCCTACGGCCCGGGTGAATGTCATGGCTATCCTTTGTGTTCATATTATCGCTTTATATTGACCATGCTTTCGCCATTACTTTCAGTATATGTACGTCTGTTCTAAGATAAGGAAAGCACTATTCATTCTACGCTATTAGGTCTCGTTCTCGCGCTTTATCAGGATCTATACTCCATCCGTAACAACAGTTTAAAGCTCGAAGAGCGCATATCATCAGACATGGCGAAAACTGCGCTCTTCTTGGAGGCACACCCTCTTGGGAGGTTCGACTGCTTAGTACTGGTTAAACAAACTATCTCCACAAATGCAACAGATACAATGGGATGAAAAAAATGTCTAACCTTTCCGCCTCACTGGTTACACTGCTTTCAAGTGAGGATGCCTTGCACAGGGATACTTGGTGAAAACCAGTGAGATCTGGTGGAGACAGTGAAAAATGCTAAACATGATCGGCATGAGCTGTCGCTTCGTTGAAGTCACGTCAAGAGCAGGAGTGACTGCACTAGGTTGTACTGATCTCGTGCAAGGTCTCGGGAATCAGTGAGGAAACTAACCAATGACTTCTACATGGCTACTGTGAATAGAATGTGCCACCTCTGCCTTCTCACTTTGACGACACTGGAACCATGTCCATTTCAGGAGTGAATCGACAACGGTCAGCAGCTATTTTCCACAGTTGTTTCGATTGCTCATGAGTAGCGTGATTAATGACTGCATACCATAACGCCGTTTAGCTTCCATGCCGGTCGTCCCATTTTCGGCCCACCTTAAGGTTTACCTACACCCCAGTTGTTGGTACCAAGATTTTCGTCATCTGTCCAATTTCGAATACAATTCCACGTTTACTTATCCTATTTTCGAGTGGCCGACTCGGGGATCGAACCCGGAGACCTTGGATAGCAGCCGAGCATGTTACCCACTACCCCAATTCGGCTTCCTCGGCATCCATAACCACGTTATTCCTTCGAACTGCGACCCGCCTGGTAGGTTACAGGGTAAAGTACGGGCCGTCTTGTTGCACGGCTGAGACGCGGCCACAGCAGGCCATCGGCAATCGACGTTTCAGGACCACCAACAACCGACCAATTGTTCGGCTGTAACGCTCTCTAGGTGCATAGCTTCCACACCACCCAGAGGAAGCACGAGGGCTGAGATACACGCAGTTTGCCCAAACCTACAGAGAAGTCGTCGGGATCCCGGGACTGGAATCGAACCACGGACCTTCCGGCCGCGTCATAACCATCAAACTATCCGGGTTCGATCTCGAACCGGGGAACGAACCCAGAGCTCTCGGGCAACAGCTAAGCATTATCCACTGCACCAACTCACAACCATGGCTCGTGTAGGCTACTGCCGGCAAATGCGTAGAGACAACTAGAAAACGAGTGTTCGGCGGTGCAGCAGAGACGTCATTCGCGAAAGGTGCCCAGCACCAAAAGCGGCGATGGTTTTGTCACGTACTGTGCATGCCAACTTATTGGTTGCCGGAGAAGGTGCTGATCTCCGTGCCCAAAACGGTAAGTCGCAAGCAGACAGCCGCTCAGATTTTGACCTGGCGGACGAAACATCTGGTAATGACGGTGCAGCTTGCATCTAAAGATGGAGTCGCCATGATCTTCACGGTACAGGGTTGGAGACGCTGCAAGATATGACTGCCGATCGATATCAATGGCGTTCTTGCTGTCAGTATCTGAAGTAGTGGTTGTGGTAGGCGTTGTGGAGGTGGTTGTGGTAGGCTGTCACCAGGTCCGTTGCCCACCTACTTTCATTCTTTTCCCTACAATAAGACCTATTTTCGAATGTACACTCTGATGACAAAACGGCCAACCAGGGGATCTAACGCGGAACCCTCGAACGGAGGTCAAGACCGTTTTCCACCATACCAAACCCGGTTAACCAGCAGTCATATTTTGGCAATACCCTCGCATTGCGTCTCACCCTATAGTGTCTGTTGGGTTTCGTTCTAAACGGGCCTAAGCGCACATTGTTGCACGTGCTGACTCGTGACACTGTCAGTTGAAGGCTGTAGGTATATTTTGTGCCAAACTCACATGATGCCTGTTACTCTAGATGGCTTTCATTTAATTTTTGAAACGAAATCACCTCCAAAGGTACTGACTGCCTTCCGCACCGCTATCTATGTATATTGCCTGTTTACACTGTCTGACTGTCCGTATCCATATCCAGACTGGCAGATCCGGATGTTGGACGAACTTACTAGAATCGTCTCCTAGAGTCTCCTCCAAAGGCCCTACCATCAGATGCGAACTCATACTGGGACAGGATTTCCACTTCTTTGCATAGTTCTGCGAATTTTGCCTGTGGCACGGCACCACCAGCCTCACTGGATATCAGACCGGACGATGGCTCTCTCCAAGTCTCGGAGAGACATCCCAGCAAGCCCGAAAATAACTTGATCCGACGAATTATCAGACGCCAGGTGAAGGTGCACGTGCGAGCCGACCGTGACGTGTAGTGGACACAGAGTGGTTATCATTCACAGAACGCCCGGTGATCCAGAAGCGGTAACTCGTGGAATATATGGTGTGTGAGTTGCACTCAACTCCAGAGCTGAACGCGCTTTGTCAAATTGAATCTCAGTGAACAGTCGTCTTTGCGTCGTCCGGTTATCCAGCTCAATCATGCCCAATGCCTCTCGACATAGTATAGGCTTATGCCCCAACGGACTGCAGTTCTGACGCTGAGAAGGATGCTTTCTATCGAGAGTTATCCAGGCTCAGTCGTCAAGCAAGAAGTGCTGACATTGTGATACTTGTGGGCGATATGAATACCAAAGTCGGTCGTCTGAGCTCCCAGGAATCACATTTGGGCGGTCGATTCGGAATCCATGCTCGTCGCACAGACAACGGAGGGCGACTCCTCAAGTTGTGTGCTGTTCATCAACTGTTTCTGGCCATTACGAACTTTTAGCCAAAACGTTCGCATCACGTAAACTGGTGGCCACAAACTGCAAATCAACCGTGGACCTGGTTGAATCACGTGGCTATCAGCCACAAGTGGAGGGTCGTTCTTTCTGG
>SJOL01006469.1:1437778-1453362 GCA_004794785.1 Opisthorchis felineus
AATGGTATTCACAAGAAATAACTCACCCACAATAGATGAACTGAGCACACTCTATAGGATGCCCTGTCTTGGCCGCGTGCACCACATGTCAGTCGATCGACTTCCTCGAAGGGCTCTTTTCGCACAACCACGTGAAAGGGGAGGTAAAACGATTACTTAGCATCGAAGTATGAAAGCCAGTACCGGCAAATTCAGCCGCGCTGGTCATTGCCGTCTTCCTGGATGGGGACCCCGAGACGGGCCACATAAATGTCAGAGACAATGTCAGACATGGCCCAGTTGCGCCCTCATTGGCGCTCGTGCATCCAAGCTATTGCCTTCAATGCATAGCTCCCTTCCCAATCTCCCCACTTAAAAGTCTACTTGAAAGCCCTGTTATTTACGCACCAATTTATCAGCTACTGCCTCCAATGCGTAGCTATCTACCCCACCTACCCAAATCATGTGGATGAAACTGTGGCAGCTACAACCACTGTACGACAAGTACGGGGTTCTTACAGTTGATAATGAGGATGATAATTTCCAACCACATGCAAGCAAGATAACATCGACCCCAGCAAGGAGGGCGCGGAGACTCCGCAATACTCAGTTTGACTGTAGTGGCTTTCATTTCACGGTGCCATGTCATGGTTTATCTCATCATGAACTTTTCGTCAGTAATGGCTAGGAGCGGAAAACACCTTTGGTAGAAGTAACACATGTCCCAACCTCCTCGACCTGGTAAGTCTAAACTACTGCTCTAACGATTCGGACTGGTTACAAAGTAGCCCCTTAGGCCCCAGTTCAATACGTAGTCGCTGCAGCCGGTTAACTCTTGTTGCGGCACGGAGACACTAGTGATCAAATTTGAATAGACCTAAGGTTCTCGGACCGGAGGGATCGTCTCACAGCCATAATGACGCCCTTACAGTTGTCTTGGGCGGAGTGCACCGGCCGAGGAAATCATGCAGACGAAGAGTCTAAAAGGCCTTATTTACAGTGTGATTAACATCTCTGACAGACTTGTGGCCGAAGGAAACGACTGCTCTTATCGCTCAAAATGATCTCTTGCATATCGAGGAGCTGGATCACCGAAATAACTTAGAAGGGGGATTCTGTTCAACGCCAGCTGAACTGAAACTGGGATTTTTGGTAGCTGGGGCGGGAAAATAAGTGCAAATAATGGCAGATATCCCCCACCTGACCGCATGACAACTATGCTCCAAAAGAGCGTCAACTGAACTTCCTTCACTCGTAGTTGAGTCAGTCATGTCCGTCCCACACCCTAGTTTTCTCACTTGTCTTTCACCGTCTTCAAGCTGTTTCTGTTTTTCAACAACTTTGCTTTGGAGGTAACTTCCACCCTCCATATCTGCATCATATAATACCCAACTCCATAAGACGAGCTAATACGTCCCGGGACATGCACATTGGTGCCGCTTTATTTGCTTGAGCACCCTTGTTTATGAAACTTCCCATCGCATAGCTATCTTTCTTCTAAACGTTTGGCGCGTGCTGCAAGAAAGTTGAAAGTATTGTTGAACCGATAACTCGAGCTCCACGCTAATGGAGCGATGCTAGAGATTGGAGCTGGTGTTCAACCGTAAAGACCATCATGAGACTGCCGAAGAGATACAAACTATCTTCCATGGTGAACCTAAAGTGGTCTATGTTAATCACTGAATGGATGAAAACCACTCGATCTGCCGCCAATGATTCTTGAGACATTGTGATCTGCAGCTTGAAAGTCATTCAGAAATCCAGTTGTCTTCGTTCGAAGGACCATTTGACCCAAAGTGTCTTATATTAATGAGACTTTGGGGGCATTATGGCTGTGGGTAGAGCGCTAAGTTACTGACCGGAAGGTCCGTGGTTCGAACCCGACCTCTGCCTCTCGACGTCTAGGCTCGGACAACCTGGCAGTATCCTAGCCCTCGTGCGTTCTTCGGGTGGCATGGCAGTTAGGCACCGAAAGGGTGCTACAGCTATCCTTTTATATTTCAATGGGGCTTAACTGTTAGAACAGGCTATAGAGAACCAATCGGAAGTGGTCTTTTCTGAAGGATATTCTCTTCTGGGAGCAACCTTTCGGTAAGATTACCTGTGTTTAACTTCATACGGGCTCATCCTGTCGATTACAGCCATGTTCCATTGTGAAAATATAAATGCACGCTTGAAACTTGTGCAAAGAAACATATATTTCAATAGGTCTCACGCATCACGGGTGTCGCGGTCTACCGCAATCCAGCTCCCCCGACCAATAGACACCTAATTCACTTCAATCCATCATTGATAGCAACTCTCTTCTTATAGTGATCACGATAAGTCGTCGACCACAGTGAATATCACCTTCGAGAACCTATTTGGCAGTCTGCGCCTCGGAAGGTCGAGCGAAGTGGAATCATATGCTGCCACCAGGCCATTTAAGGTGAGTTGGTAAGATGTCACCGACATCGGACAAGCCCGTGTCATGAATAGGCAAGCGGATGATTGTTGTGTACGTGCACTAACAACGGGCTCTCGACTACCACATTGGAGCCGGAATACAACAGAAAAGAGGTCTGCTGGCCGACCGGCGGCTTCCCCGAAACTCATGGAAACAGGAGAACCCATGGTAGGAAATTCCACACACGATCGACAGCTTAACATACGGTTCAGTATGGGAAACAAACCTAAAAGCCATGGAATCAGAAGAACTGGGACAATTAAACATCAATCCGAAATCTGGGCAAATGAAGACATAAAATTGGAGAATAAGAGAAAGTGCTCCAGAATCGAGGGTAAAAGACGAAGAGTAGCTTCGCGCAGTAGCAAAGAATTTGTCCGGCGGAATTAAGGAAGCAGAGAAACAGGCTGAAAGAGTGAATCACTCAGAAAATGGAGTTGACAGGCGAGCTCGCGAGTGCATCAGGACAGGACACGGAAAGTCACGACAGAAGAGAGGTTAGATGTCACCGTTCACTCAGTACCTATGTGACAGAACTTTGCAGCACGGACATGAATGTACAGTTTAGTCCACTTTATGCCAAAGTAGAGTTTCTCTCAAAACAAAAATCGTAGGAATCATGGCTGTACGCGGGTGACATACTGCAAAAGCACCCAAACCTACACAGGAAGACTACGGTTCTCAGACCAAATCCCTTGGCTCAAAGGTATCACCGCAAGGTGGGATTAATTTTTTGGGAGTGATGGACCGTACCGTGGTTTGACTCTGTGCACCTCCACAACCCATCGAGCTGTAGTGGGGAATGTACGTGTGACACCTCAGAGCCTCATATAACAGGTTGGTAAGTGGATGGAGGTTTGACTAACACATTCTCCTAGCCCTCCAAGTTGGATGAGTGGAACATGTGTGGCGACTGACTCCATAAAAATATAGGCTGCTCTGGTGGTATTACGCCAACCACCGCAGTCTTGCTATTACGCTTTTGAACCGAAGGATTTGATTGAGGTCTGGGCGCCATGGCAGTATCCCAGCCCACATGCAACCATGAAGTGCAATATTACATATTATCTCATGCAACATCGGCCGTCGCGTAGTGCCACCAACCAGGAAGCTTTGCTTGCAACATACAGCAAGGTGGGTAAGCGAAAGTAGGCTACTGCTGATGCCTCCCTTCCTCCTTCACATATTCTTTCTTCTCCCCCTCCATATCCCGTCGGCAGTGAAATCTCCGTTGGCGTATTCTTAAGCACTGACATCCTCTCACCGCCCACTGCCGTTTGCTGCAATATCTACGGTTTACTCAGCCACCATAGCCGTGGAAACTTCAAAATCATTTTTCACAACCCGACGCCGAGCTCATCTGGCGGCCTTTAACGTTTACGCTCTGAAACGAGCTAGACAATAGACTGCTCTTGCGTGTACGCTGGACTTGCCTTCTAATGTTGTGTTCCGCTTCTGAGAAACGAGGATTCAATACCTATGTGCGGTTGTTGAGATTACCTTCTTATCGGTCTTCGGTCGCATCTGCATGCTCACCTTTGGTTATCTATAGGCAGCTGTGGCTGGTTCTGCTGTGGTTGCTGACATTATCCAAAGCCACCGAGCTGAAGGATATCTGCTTGAAGGGTTACCTACTGACAGCCGGCTGTGTGCTTCGTTTGGCAACGTCTGTGAGTATCCCGTATATGCACTGATGATCGCTACCTGCTCATCGTATCTAAAATAATAATCAATAATCTTTCAGCTGTGACACCCTTTCGGTGCCTAGCTGCCATGCCACCCGAAAGAAGTACGAGGGCTGAGATACTGCCAGGCTGCCCAAGCCTAGACATCGATGCAGAGATCCAGTTCGAACCACGGACCTTCCGGTCAGTAAATCGGAGCTCTAACCGCTGAGCCATCTCGCTCCTCATCGTATCTGCCTACGTGCCAACAGACCGTAGCTCTGGTACACCCAAAAAGTTTTTAGGACGCTTTGATCACCTTAATGCATCGGGCTAAGAGCTCAGACATGGTTGCCGTAAATACGAATGCGCAAGTAGCAGGAATTAGAGCTGATGATGCTCAACTGAGTAGTCGTCTTGGACTGGAATCGAGATACATGGACAACGGCGAACGTCTGCTGTAGATAAGTGCTGACCACAGATTGTCTGTGTAGTAGTGACCGAAACCACTTGGCAAGATGGTCCCCCCACCCCGCACATGAGCCAACCTCCAACACAGACACACCAAAGCCATTAGCTCTATGTGGCTTGCGTCAATTACTGACTGTTGCTCATTCTGAGTTGGGAGTGATGTCAATTTTCAAAAAAGGGTGCTCGCCGTGAGTGTGGCAACACAGAGTATTTAGCTTGGCTCCCGTTTTAACGAGACCCCTTACATCGCTAATTTTACGTCGTCTTACGAAAGCGCACAAAGACGGGACTCGAGGACAGCAAGCAGGATTCAGGCCAGGAAGGGACTGTGTGGACCACATCTTCACAGTCCGTCAAGCGTTAGAGCAGCAGCGCGCGTATAGGCGCCCTACATCATCTGATGATGATGACTACAATCTTGGTGTTGTTTGACTTCGAAATAGCGCTCCATTCTGTCGACCGGTTAGTTCTTTGCAAATTGTGCAACAGAGTACACTCCAAAATGTCGTGAATATCATGCGCTGCTTGTATTGAGATACTTGTAGGCGCGTGAGTGTACGCGGAGATTCAAGCTTTCCTACAGCTTTCCGACAAGAATCCACTCTCCATTTTCGTGTAATTTTGTTATTTATTAGGTAATGAGGCGAACACTGGAGAGTCTCCAAAAACCCCATGATCAAATCTGTCCGAGTGAGAACCTTGTCTACCTGGATTGTGCAGAAGACACTGTTTTCATTTTTGAAAAAGAGCAGGAAGCGCAAGCGTTACTTAAAAGGCTAAGGTCATCCAGTCCAGTGGCAAGTGCTCCACATTCACGAGGTGCAAACTCTCGCTGCAGGACATATAGTCTTCGAACATGCCTCTGAGAATCTAAGGTGGGACACTGGAGGTTGCGGAAAATCATACGTATCTTGGAAGCTGCGTTAGCCCTGACGGTAGTGTGGTAGACGAAGTGAACGCACGAATCCCAAAGGTAAGAACTGCGTTTGCCAATTTGCGCCACTTGTGTCGTCAAAGAGGCATCTCACTGTGTCTCACAAGCCGCGTATATCAGACCACAGTATGCGCCGTACTGTTGTATGACTGTGGGACTTAGCAGTTTCGGGTGGAGGATTTGAGACATTTCGGGTTTTTCAACCAACGATGTCTTAGAACCATAGCTGGAATCGGATGGAACCGGCGACGTCTCAATATGACCAGACGGGCTTTTGGTGGATCAGATACTTCTCTGAAAGAATGCATCCAGAATCCAACACATGGCTGGGCCATGAGTTACGCACACCGACTTACCGTCTGCCAAAACTAGCGTCTTCACTGTGCCTAATATGGAGTGGCCGAAACCTTGAGATGGACAGAAATGGATACAGCAGAAGGGAACGGAGGGTGTTACGAAATGTTTGGGTACTGTTGGTGTAGTCCGCCTCCCAAGATGAGGTCCAAGTGACCCTTGCTGTGCTTGGCTGGTGAAACTGAACGATACGCCGGTTAACCGATGTTACGGGCGTCCATGCTGTCAGTTTGTATCCAGATTGTTTGACTAAGTGCTCGAGGTGTAGGGTCCTCGGAAGTTTGTGTTAGGCTAGCCTCAGATCCCCTATATGACCCATTTCTTTCTCCTTTCGGTCATAAAAATTTTTATTCAAATAAGTTGACATTGTTGCACGGAAGTGAACCACCAAATCACCTGGTATCGCTGTCAATGATGATTTTCGAAAGAACAAATCGCCACACATGTTACAACATCCAATCTGGAGGATCAGATTGGGTAGGTCAGACTTCTAGCCATTGACCAACCCGGTTTAAGACTGCTAGTGTCGCACGGACATCCGCCAGTATAGCCCAATGGGTCACGAAGGTATACAAAACGTCGCATCATGGTATGGTCCGGTGTTTTTGTGATGATTCTCCCGGGTATCTGAACTCCATCACTCATCTGAAGGCCAAACGAAAGAAACCAATGTGCGCATGTAAGACGATGAAGGCACGTGCGGCCAGTTCCTTTCTGGCCTATTAAGAATATGCGAGAAGCCTGCACTCGCAACAATCGACCAAACAATCTGAATAGAAAACATAAATATGACCACCCCGAATTCTTCCTCTAACATCGCGTACCTGTACCGATAGCCGATGTTCTGAATGCAGGGGTCACATCTAGCAAGCGTATGGTAAACCAACTCGCAGTGTAATCTGATATACACGACCCCCGTGTCTCATCGACATGATCTTATGAGACCACGGAGAGATCTTCGATATTCGTCTGAAGGTTGAAACCGTTTTGAGACACGTAAAGCACCCCACACATCCCATTCCATCTTCTTGAATGGAGAGCAGGGTGACCAGAACTAGACGTTCAGAAAAACGACCTTACAACTTGCGGACAGTTGAATGATGGTACAACATTAGTCTGTGACTCTTCCCTCTTCAAAAAAGTGAAGATGCTGTCCGCATGTTCCGGTTTTGCAAGGTGGTCAAGAAAGGTGAAACTCTATCTCTAGTCGACAAATTCGAAACCAAATTATGACAAAATTGCCTGCGCCCATTTAACTCCTCAGCTAGATCCTCGTTCAGTCGCAGTTCGACACGAGTTACGATAAGAATCAACACGAAAATGTGCACGTGAAAAAAATACCGAAAACTGCTACGTGTTCAAACACAAAATTTCGATACGTGAGAAAGTTAAGCTAACATACTACTACAAGTTCTGAACAGGAACAGATTTATGCAAGTGTTAGAACGAGAGGAGCAAGAGCAAGGGGTAGGGTATGACGACGTATGACTGGGTTATGACCAGTCTCATGGTAAAAGAACATGTTGATTCGGATCCTGTTGACGTCCGGTGTAGAATTTCACTAAACTTCCGAAGTACACCCAAAAAGCTCTTCATTCGACAGCGATCTACGAACTGAGGAAACTCATATAGGAAATGCCCCACGAGTGTAATCCTCGGAGAGATAACCACACGTATAGCTGTCCAGCTGTCCCGCTTAGTGACCGTACACTGGAACCACTGGAGTTCAGAAAAGTGACCTCCAGCGTTTAGATCGCAGGGGTGCCCAACATTTGTCAGGGCAGAAGGATACGACAGCTACGCAATGTCTGGCCAGTTTCGGTGACGTCATCCGAGGATGGGGTGTCAGTGATCCCGTTTGACAAGAGATGATGAAAGATGTGGGTGTCAACAGCCCTTCTTATCAGTTTCTATCCAACTTGTTTAAATGAACGTCAACGGATGTGGGGACTCAGAAGTGCCTGAAGTTGGTAAACCCTTGGTGATACTCTGCGCTATTTTTACGGAACGATGATTCGGAATTACAACCTAAAAAGAGTGAAGCATCGCTGTTCAACAACGATGAGGAAGAGGATGCTACTTTGGCTGGAACGGTAACATTGTCCTGTGAAAATATTTCGTATTGCCGATCTTCCTGTCGTCGGAACGCTTTCCCAGTGGAACGCGAGGCAGTGATGCGGTCACCGAAGTGGCTGGTTAGCTAGGCGGCAACGGCCAGCTTCGCAGCTGAGAGCAAGCTCCTCTAAGCGCCTCGTGTGTATCCAAAATGAAAAGACGAGCAACACAAATGACGCATACATCAAACCAAGTCTCGAAATAATGAGTATGGGTGCGGTTCGGAACTATCCACAAAACTGGAAAGTCCTCACGTCGCTTTCGGATGGCACAAGAGGTTACGGGCGCTCACTCGTACGCGTGGAGTACCGAAGGGAATAGCAGCGACAGCTCTAATAGGGTCTCACCAGCTGGGTTTGAGTTACGCTATATCAATCCTGTCCCGCTATAGCCAGCGTTATCGTATATACGTCTTTCCTAATATCTAAGTAGGAAACTCGTTCTTGGCCGTTAGCTGGAATGTACCGACGACAGGACAAGCGCTGGCAGATTTTGCAGCGGGCTCTACGGAGTCGGCCCACAGTTGGCAGCCTGCCGAGTCCACCCGAGACGCCAACAACGTTCTCTTCAATTGCCTTTGTTAGGTCACACTCGGAAATGGAGCGCACAACCAAACTTAATATAAAGTAGCCGGTTCGGGAATACGGAAAATGAAAAACACTCACCTGAAGTTCCAGGTGAAAGGGCAAGAAGGCAATAGCGTTTCTTCCACTGAAAGATGAAAGCAATATTATCAGGTAGGCGGAGGGACTTAATATACAGGCCAACAACGGTGCATACGGGGACGTACTTTTTTGCCATCACGATATTTTGCGGTCCCTTGTAGAACAGCGCGTATTTTGAAGTTTGTCATTGGGAACATATAAGCGAATACATTTTAAATCCAAAGGCAGACCAATATTTAGCATCACATGGGCACTATAGGTAGTCAGATCAGCAAAAAATCGCCACAAGGTTGGTCAGGTTACCATGATAAGCAACCAGCTGACCTAACCCATGTGACTCGATTAACCTTGAGAATCGAAACCTTCAGTTGGTCGTATTAAATATTCTACAGTTCAGTGTTCAGAGCGGATCATTAGGTTTACACGAAAGCAGAAATTAGCGATTCGTCGACGTGGATCGCAAGGTTTTAGATACCGATTGTTGTTCCGAGCTGAGCCGCTGAAATTCGAGAGCCATACATCACTAGGTGCGGTGGCTGGTAAGACGGGTTTAGAAGTCTTGAGGTATAAAGTGAAATACACTACAGGATGCTGATTGTCTGAATTTGAGCAAATAGTGAAAAGTTGAAAAGCTGTTGGCCAGCCTCATATGAAGTTGACTGAGTGGGTGTTCAGCTTATGTATGGCTGCTTTAGTAGTGGAAAACGGAGGCCATTGTGTCCTGTGAAAGTCAATCGGCAGGGTGCTTGGGTCAGGACGATGTTATTGAGGGAATAACTTATTCGTAAATAGCAGACAAATTATAAATCTCTGGGATGCCAAACAGCAAATCACGAACAGTTGCCCGCTCACCCGCTGGGTGGACTGGGAGGAGGTGCAACGGGGTTCAGCCGAGTAAAACTGATGCGGGTGTATGAGGGTTGACGGTGCACCTGAGGGTTGATAAATTTCTTGTGTGTGCAATTGCAGCACGGCAGAGGTTGTGTGGTTAAGAATGGTTAGAAAGATGCTGTATAAGCAGATGTGTATACAAGGTAGGAAGTTGGTGAACCTCCTGGGATAGTGGCTAGATATCAAACCTTCGGGAATGGCAGTCGTGGTGAGACATTTGGGGGTGTTCGCAACCTAAGCGCACGCTTTCCATCGGGGGTAATCCTAATCAACGAGAAGGAAGTACGATGTGCCTGTTTACCTCCTCTTGAAGACTATGAGTTTATTACCATTGACATTTGTATTAGGCGTGAGAATTAAAAACTTGACGAAGGAGCCTTCCTGGAAGACACGAAAAGTTTGCGAGACGCTTGCACTTGCAATCGGAAAGGCTAAGCTAATTCAGCCGCCCCCGACACGGGAAGCGGCTAAGCAACGGGACCTTTAAAAAAATTTCGTCGACATCCACCCAAGTGCTCCACAGTGCTTGGGCCTAAGTGGAATACAATGATAGGAAGCTATGAGTCACTGGGGGAAATGGCCACAGTAAAAGAAATGGACCTTTCGTGTGGTCATGAGGGAAGCTGGGCAGCTGTCATGCATTCATCAAATGACCAGACGCCCATCTTTTTGAGGTTCTGCGCAGAAAAGTCGAGATGATGCCTGCTTCAATTGGAAGTGAAAATGTCCGAGGAGGACGGTTTGAGGAAGTGGTCTGCATGGCTTTGTCGTTGAGGTTCTGGAGGTATTCCACACGAGGCCCCACTGACCGGACACCTGTGGCCACCTGTAAGTTGACTGTGTCATTAAAACAAAACCCGTGGTCGTGTGTAACCACAAAGCTGTGAACTCCTGGGTGAGATAGGAGGCCTAAATAAAACTATGTGAAGATAGAGACCATCCCCGTAGAAGCCGGCTAAGGGTCTTCAAACTGTAAACAAGGGAACCATAGAAAATGACTGTGACCCCCGATGAAGATATTGTGAGGAATATTGGAAAGATATTGGAAAAATAAGAAGGGTGCCTACGCTTGATTTTGCAGGGTTTGTGGGGCCGGGAGAGATGAGTGTTAACTTAGGCAGGGAGCGGGTGGGATAAAGTCGTATAAGTGGGTTGCAGTTTACAAACTACGAGGAACGTTAGAAGGACTTAGCGAATGACTCGGCGAAACAACTCTCAGGAGGCGGTTTGGGAGAGTCCCAACGCTTGCTTTCATAGCTGAGCGCGGAAGTGATCCAGTTTCTAGGAAATATGAAGAGTACCTCATATGAAACATGAGTGGCAAATTCTGCGTAATGGAAGGTCGGCACGAGTGGCGCGTTTTTAGTGATCTTTTGGAATGTCATCCGAGCCGTGAAGTTCGCGTTTCCACGTAATTTGAAGTAGCATGATTTCTGATTTTTTGAGATTGATTCATGTCAAAGAAGGGCTATAGGTCGATTCAGCATTTGCAGAAGTTGAGATAGTGGAATAGGACTTACGTATCCCAGAAGATGGTGGCGAAGGCAGGGATGGAGGTGAACGGTTCGCCCAGCGAGTAGAGTAAATGGGATTGATGTGGGGTACAATACACCGGAACGTTATAAGTAAATGTCAAGGTTTATATGCATGGGATGATAGTGTGGTGCTGGACCTGGAACCACCGGCAGAGCTACTATCGACGTGAGTGGTGGGAGGCGGAGGATTACGTGGAGATCATGTGGCAGCCTCTTGCTCCACTGGGGTGAGCGAGAGTTTGAACGGTTTTTTCGCGTACTGAACTGCGGGCTTAAGATTTTGGTCCTCTATGGCAGTGGCAACCGCATGGCGTGTTATATTTTGGGCTGTAGATGGGTCCCTGTTTTGTGGAAGGGAATTGTTGGGCAATGTAAAATGGGAGGCAGACAGTGTGGCGGGCCTCTGCAGTGGGAACTGGCTGGATGCTTGTGTCTTCGGGGCTGTGCGGATTGGGTTCACCAAGGGACCTGTTCATTTGATGAGTGCTTGGTCGTACAAGTATGAGGAACTGGAAAATGTGGAATAAAATGCTAAGGGTCAGGAATGTGAAAATGGGGATGGGGTGAGGAAGTACCTGAGAGTTTTTTTGCTTTTGGTGGTAATAATTCGATTTTCCAATGTTGAAATGCTGACAGGGTTATAGAAGCCATATTGTGTGATGCTTGCAGGGTAACAGCATTTTGATAAACGGCCCTTGCGGCTGTGACTAATAGTGGACGGGGTTACGTTAGGGTCCCTCGTAGTAAACCAGGCTATTTTACCATATTAAAATGAGTGTACTTATGCAAGTAGAGAAGGGGGTTGATCGTCATCAACGTGGAATCTTTTGAACTAACAGAACTAAACTCTGTAAGGCGAGGTTTTGGACGGCAGGATGCAAACCTTTTGAAGAAATAGAATGACACTTGCCTCTACCCCTTGGAGTCCATGATCGTTACACCATCATTTCTAACATAGAAAATCGGTGAGCGGGAGTACCAGTGTCGCCGGCTAAGTCCCGAGGGGTTGATTTGTTTCCTTGAGTCACTTCAAGGGTAGTATACCGACGGGGGTTCTCCATCGGTTTGCGCACTTTAAAGTTTGCACCACCATGTGTACATCTGAGACGAGTGAAAATTGGGCCACGGGACGAAATTTCAAACCAAAAAGCCAAGGGACAGGTAGGCGGTGACAAGCAGTATTCGCCAAATGGAATCAATTTCTCAAAAATGACGGCTTTTTCAAGGTTACCACCTCATAGTTTAGAATGTCTATGTCTAATTAAGTGTCCTGCAAATTCTCTATGGTTGATTTGTTCAGGTGAGCGAATGTTCAAGGTTACCAGTTGCATCGTCTCGGAAAAAATGTTGTATAATCCTAATAAGATATCGCGACCTAAGGCAAAATGTGAATCCCGCCCAACCGACGGAATCGGGAGGTAGTTTCTAAAGCTGTAATAACCTATGGAAAATGATACAGCCCACGCATTAGTAATAATAATGTTTATTCGCGACTGGTGGGTGACATACGGTCAGGAAGGACCATAACGTTACATTGAGCGGAAGCATGACTGGCGGGGTTTATGGGTACTGGGGATTGCCCGAAAAAGGGACGGTGTCATAAACAATGGGCATTATCCGATATAGAGGCGGTCACCCATGAACCGGCACAGGAAGGTAAGTACAGTTACTTTTCCTGTGGGGAAATATCGTGCTGAAGCAAGATCAGGTTGTTATAAGCTGAAGGCGGTGGGCCAGAACAAACCGAGGGGGGAAACAAGAGGCATCCTGCCTGACACATGATAGGAAAACTGCAGATCGCGGAAAATGAGGAACCAGAACAACGGATCCGGTGGAGCAGGAGATTCGGCGTGATCCAGCCGGGCAATATGAACTAAAATCTAAAACCATCACTGAAGCCTCGTGGCCTTGGACTGTTGGGCTTATGGCCAGTGTCACGAAAAGCGTAAGTGGGGATGGTGAAGTGGAGGGATTAGGAATGCGGATAAATGGTAGCGGGAGTCTCCTAATCATGATGTACCGTGAAATTGTGGGGGCTCACTGGTGTCGTTGTAGTGGAGTCGGGTGTAAAAGTTCCTTGGAAAATTGAATTGGTGACAACACAAAAGCCGGAACGCTAAATGTGAAGAACATTATTGACTTTGTGGGGAGAACACCGAAATGGTTAAGCCCGGACGAAAAGTTCAGCAGACTTGAACGAAAGCGTCGTGAAGGCGGCTAGGACCAGGTAAAGAGTTTATTGCTAGTTGGAGTTAATTGAACGAGAGAGCGAGATGTACGGTCAAGAGTAGGAAGTGAACAGTTGCGGGTGTGCTATCAAACTGAGTGTGGCAGTGCCCTGCCGTCAATGCACTGACGTACTTCGGTTTCTGGACAGCCCCTTAACGGACGTCATTTTTGAGGTGATTGGGCTGGAATGTGCAATTCTGTGAGCAGCGGGATATTTTTGGTTGGCCTAGGTAACCCGCAGGGGTAGAACGAAGGCGATATAAGATCGTATGTATTTTATGGTCCGGTTGGAGACCGCTGTAAGTGTAAATCACAAGCTATTTGGAGTCGATACCAGGCAAGGAGGAAGTTTGGAGCAGGTATCGCCGAAGGTAGAAGCTTGAGAAATCGAGGGAATGGGGTGAGATCAGTAAAGCCTGGTGAGTTTGAGGATACATCAGATAGGATAGTGTGCATTATTAGAGAGAAAAAAACTTAACGTTGACCACAATTAAGGTGGTTACAACAGGTGATTAAATGAGACAGGATAGGGATAGCTTTGTACTTAGTAGACTAGCGATCAAGCACGGGTTGGGTTTGCCACTATACGATGTTGTACTCGTGGACACAATATAGGACGGAGTTTCACTCCTGTAACTAAATCTGTTCTTGTGTCTACCGGTCGACTAGACGGAAGACTAGTCATTTGTTTTAGGACCACTCGAATATCTGTCCCAAGTAATTGCAACCACAGAAACAACCATTATATTCGGAAAACGCCTAATAGCCACAACAAACACAAGGCTGCACACGATAATGGCCCCTGGACGCGGGTCGAGTTCTCTGGTGCACCGCTTGATATCAGCCTGAAAATATCAAGGTTCACGATGCCTAATGAACCAGCTAGAAGGAGTCTACGTCGATCCTAACAGACAACTGTATCATTCATTCACTCGTTGTCCCCACCCCAAGTGCGGTAAACGTTAAGTGTTTTATTTATTAACGGAGTTTATCCTTTCTGAGGACCCCTCATCTTCCGAAGCTTTGACTTTCGGCACGACCCGCTTTAGACGTCTTGGTTGACCGTTATGCATGCCACCTGGTCTGTGCTTTACAGTCAAAGTCATCTCCAACCAGACCAAAATATATCTGCGCTCTTACATCGGCTTTGTTCTACCTCCGTGGATTCCCTTGGCCAGTAACCGAAGTACGTCGGTCCAATTATGGCAGGGCACTGCCATACCCAGTTTGATAGCACACCCGCAACCACCCTTACTACATTTGACTTTGCCATCCAGTTCCCCTACTTGCAACTACGAACAAACTCTTCACCTGTCCCCAGCCGCATCCAGGACGCGCCCATTCTAATCTGCTGAACTTTTGGTTCGGGTCAAACTATCTCGGTGGACTATCGGCTTGTGAATCTTACAAAGTCAATCATTTTCTGAACAGTTTGCGTTTCCTGTTGTGCGTTAGCACCAACTTACCCTCCTAAGGAACTTCTACACCCGACTGCACTTTAACAGCGACACCGGTGAGTTTCTGCAGTCCACCGTTCACCGTGATTCTGAGATTTCTGATACCACTTATCCGCATTGCTCATCTCTCAACTTCATCATCCCCACTTACGCTCTTCGTAAACTCGGCCATAAGCCCAACAGTCCAAGGCCACTAGGCCTCAGTGGTTTTCAAATTTTTTAACCGAAATTTACTGGCCGGATCAAGCCAATTCTGCCGCTCCTGGTTCCTCATTTTCTGCAAGTTGCAGTTTTCTGCTCACGTGGCAGGCAGAACGCTTCTTGTTGTGCGTTTCCTTGTTTTGTTTTTGCCCGCCGCCTTCAAATCTTAGCTACCTGACTTTGCTTCGGCTTGATACATGCCCTAGAAGGGGTAAACGCCCCAGTAACTGTGTTCCCCTTCCCGTGTTGGTTTAGGGGCGACCGGGGTTACATCAGATAATGCCCACTGTTTATGACACAATCCCTTTTTCGGGCAATCCCCAGTACCTACAAACCCCGCCACTCATACTTCATTCTGAATGTAATATTATGACCATTCCTGACGGAATGCCACCGACCAGTTGGGAATAGACATTATTATTAATAAAAATCTAGCTGCTGCAAACGACTAACATGGGACCATATGTCCAGGAAGCCAAATCAACCGGGCGACGCGCGCGTGTTCATCTCGACCAGGAAATGTTGGAGGCCCAAATTGAACGAGAGGAGAAGCTAATTTTTTGGTCGTCTTGATCAGTACGCATGTCCTTGCGGGAGGAGCACGGCCCTTTTGGGGCGCGGTGTTCATTAAGCTGATAGGTAT
>SJOL01006470.1:0-28270 GCA_004794785.1 Opisthorchis felineus
CACCAGATTCATATGCCGATCAAAATTCCATTTTCGGCAGAATACTGCATCTTACTCCTTCAATTGCTGATGCGTTTCTTTACGGTGAAACAATCGCTAATGCCGGAATGAATTCTTCTAACTGGAAAGGCAGATTGCGCCTTCCGGATATGGATTTTCTCTTTCCGTGACTTATTGCACCCGTTTACTTGATGTTTCAACAGGACTGTCGTATCCACTAACAGTATTACTCTTCATAAGTAGCTCAAGTCTAGTCAAGTTGCTCAGTCTTGAACGATATTTCGCTATCGCTACGATAAATTTCGGCAGTTTCAGGGTTCACGTACTGGTGCCAAAAGCTGCCGACAGGTAAGAGTACGCGTAGCAGTTTCATGCTTACTGGGAAAAGTTACAGTGCGCATCCGAATATACCTAGGAAACTGGAGTCCACAACCTCCCCTGTTAGTTAAGGGCTGAACGTTTTGGTCGCGACCGGATGATCAGCGGTTTGGTTAAATTTAGGAATCTTTTAAGTGGCGACCGTCCGAACTGTATTGTGCGCTAAACTGATCGATCGTCTAGTAGCTGACTAACAGTTTGCATGTTGACATCATTTAACCTCACCCGTTGATGAGTTAAAAGATTCATACCAGGTGGATAGGGTTTCATTGGATAACTGACACACGACTGGTCAACTGGAGCATACAGGTTATTTGTGACTAAATCTGATGGCACAAATCATCTAATACAACGCTGAGGTTGTCAAGCTGCGGATATCCACTGCTATCCCTCGTTGAAAAACTGTCTGCAAATTCAGTTTATCCGTCGTGAATGTGAATGGCACACAAATTTCCTGAACACAAAATGTCTGCAAACATTCGGGTGGTTCAGGAAACTGCGTAAAACTTTGGATTATTTATGAAGTCAAATGGATTGCTGCTTATCTGGTCTACCATGTTTGTCCGAAAAATACTGGGACATAACGTTAGCCTAATGGGCTTAGCGCTATTGTGAACCGACAAAATTCTACTCGATGACGAGCGTATACGTGCAGGTCGATTGTGCTAAGAAATTATAAAAAGAATAATTCTGGTGCTGAAACTCGGATATCCAAGATGCTAATCATCCGGAATACGAAATTCAGGCCTATAGTTCGCTCACCAGGCGTAAAGTAATGTATCCAAATGTCACACAAACGTGGTCTACCTCCCGAGGTTGACGATCGGGAAGAGTGAAAGTGTTCAAAGATTGCTTACTGAAACTTTGGTTGAAAAGTGGCACATCATTAGAGCTGAAAAGGCTGGAATTTCGGCATTCCAACCAAAGTAGCTTTTCTATTTAATAAACGCCACATTCCAAAAGATACTGAGATAAATTTGTACAATTGTCGTCACACTGTACTGCACCAATTCTCCCCTTCACTACAAATGTGTTAGTTTTCTTACAATGTTTGACGTCAATCCAACGTTCCGAGACGTCGGAATTTCCAAAGTAAGGGACTATTAGTTCTGCCTCTTGTTAGTAGATGGAGGCCATTTTACCGTCTCATGGTTTGTACAGCGGCAAAAATTAACCACGATTTTACACCCTCTAAGGTGTTATAGCTTATTACACGTAGAATATCGGCTAAGTTCGAGGTAATCGCACTGCTACGGCCTTGACCCAAATATATCAACCGATAGAACTTGTGATTCAAAGAATATGGCATTGGTATGTAACCTGTAGCCAGTGGTCCTTCCTTTGAATGATTCGGGTGAACGTGTTGGGACAAAATTGTGGCATTTAGGAAGCCAGTATCGGATATATGATGCAAAGATTTTGTCCTCACGGTCAAAGAAAATCATGCTCATGCGTGAAAAATTCCTAAATTGCATATCTTGGTTGGTTCTCATTCACATGAAAGGTCGGCTTAAATTTCTCACAGACTAAAACGTTGCGAGCTGGTCGCGGTCCGCTCTTTTTCCGGAGACGGCTGAGCCTGGTGTTTATCCTTCACCGGTCCAAATATGTTTCGCTTCAGTACCTCTTCAAGCGTAGGCTGGATTCCATTGTGGAGCGTAATCTGGACATAGTCCACGCAGCTCTGCGACGGAATTAAACATGAAGCTAACGTATACTTTCTTTTATTTTCTAGAGTGTGCTCTTAAGCACCGTTCAAAAAAGCGTCACCATTGTAAGCAGAAATCAAGCAGCCGGATTTTGGGACATCAGGTTAGACATATTGCTTGTTACACTGCCTTCTTTTGACAGACGGCTCAAGTGGGAAATCTATGACACGTTTACCTGATGACACACGTCTACGTGCAATTTCGGACGCCATCGTTATATATGCTGATGCAATTCTCAATGCCCTACCCGTAAATACGGCAGCACAGATAAATAAAACGGAACTGGATGAGAGCCATGCTTATGTGCACGTGACGACTGTTGTCACATCTTGCACCCTTCGAGTACAAAAATGCACAGATCAGTTGCACGTTTTGGCAAGGTCATCGCTAAGCGGCTGGCATGGGCGATCAGACCAACAGCCAGGCAGGCTGATATTAACTAAAAAGGACGTTCTGACAGATGCCGATATGTTCGTTGACGCAATCGACAGACGCAGGTCTCGATTAAGCACGACGTTTAAAAAAATCCGAAGTTCAAATGGAATAATAGGAATCCTGCACGAAGTTTCTAGGGGTAATGGAGTAAAAGCGGCCTCACCCATCAATAGACTACAAGAGAATATAGGGAAACTCTGATGGTACGGCAGGAATGTGGACATATATCCATCAAACTTTAGGGATTTGCCATCAGGCTTGTAGCTTTAGTCGCCTAGCACATTCATATATAAAATTACTGAGTCTAGTAAAAAAGCGCCGATTTGGCGGATTGGGGTTTAGGATTATTTTATTCAGAACATTTGCTGAATCCATCCAAAGTACCTGACTTCATCGCAAAATTTGTCTTTTTTTTCAAATAATTCGAAAAAGAGGTGCACGCTCCAACATCATATTCATGAAAAATTGCAGCTTAGAAGCGCGATGGTTGCAAAAGCGTTTGCACATGATGAACTAGTGCGGGTGACTGCTTAGCTGGCAAACACTGAGGGGAAATGAATCAGATTTTGAATCACCTTCCACCACAACGGAAAAAGACGAAAACTTGTGTGTATTGTACACATTTTTTTGTCGAACGGCCGGCTTTGGGCCGATGGCAAGTATATTGAGATGGCGGATAGATTCGCTACGCAATATAGGCGATAGTTTTGAGGTCCAAACGACTAACTTTGACGGTCATTAACCATTGCCGAATTGCGTCCTCGGTCCCCATCCGGAGAGGCGGCGGTTGTCGACCCAACTCAGTTTAGTGGATAAGGTTTTCATACTTATTTGCCAGGTCGTGTATTGTCGACCAAACGGTCGCCACCACTTACAACATAGATAGGCTAAAACTAGCTGTGCGAGGCAGATGGCCTTCTAACATGCGGGTTACATGCCCTAAAGAGCATAACTTATGAAGCGTGAGTCATTCATGTATCCTGCGACAAATCATCCTTCTTAGAACCATCCGGCGTACCTCTGCATTCCGGATACAACGTTACTACCAGACATGACCAATGCTTTGGAGACATTGATGGTCAAACACGTCTACGACTTACAAAGCAGTATGAATCACACTGCTGCAATGTAAACCCTTCGTTTGACAGATTTACTGACGTCTCTTTAGCGCAATAAGTGTCCGAGTTTGGCAAAAAGCTGCCCTGGCCTTCCAAATTCGAGAAGAAATCTCATTTTTAACCAGTCCCAGAAGCGTTTTCACTCCAGAGGTTTCGTGGCAAGCAAGGAAGCTGCGTGCATCACACCAATGACCAAGTGGAAGAGGAAACGTGAGGGAGGGCATCTTTGTCCTACCCAAATAGACGAGATGACCTCAGGCTAATGCTTGCCAAATACTCTTATGTGCCCACAATTCAAATAGAGTGCCCTCATAAAAAATCTAATTTTGGAAGAACCAAATATGAACGCCAGACATCGTCAAAGTTTCCGTCGGTTGACAGAGCTGACAGAGTTACAAGCAACTTTTATATCGAAGGAAACCACGAAAGTCAAATTCTTGAAAGAGTGTCCTTTCCAGACTAAGAACTGCTGTCTACCTGAGCACATGCAGATGAGACCAATAAACGTCGTGTTCTCATCGATTTGCGTTGAAGTCTATTGAACCAGACAACCGCACGACGCCAAGTCACTTGTTCACTTGGATCCCCTTCAATAAGGCGCTTTTAACACTGCAGCTGGGTGCAACTCCCATGCCCTAGGTATCACGACCCATGGCCTCAGCATCTCCGGATAACCGGATGACTGTCATAATGGAACTGTCAATGGAATTCACGGGTCGCGCCACTCCTCCACTCTAACGGAACGGGGTAGTGTTCCCACCCCTGGTTTACAGTCGTTCTTGGGGTCTGTAAGTGTTGTCCTCATAGTTCCTTTGCTGGTGCAAAGCTCGGCCACTTCAAACAGTTCCGGCTGAAAGGTGAGTATTGGATCCCAATGACATCCACGTAACCAACTGCAACTTTGATTTTTTGTAGATATCGTGTGTGGACATCTTCGCACATTGGTCGAGCTGTTGTAAGCAAAGCATCCGGACAGAGGAAGGAAGCCCATTCACGAAAGTGGTTCAAAATTCCTGCGTCAATTACAATTGGAATAAGAAAGCATCTGTCTGTTATGCTGGTGAGTGACTGATTGTCTGATTGTTTGGAATTAAAATATTCATTATTTAAAATATTGGTTCCACCGTGGAACATGGGTCTTACTAATGACGCACAGGAACATCAAAGTTTAAAATTCAATCTTTCTAGCTCTGCAACTGCAGTATATTTGCAACGTTGTAAACGCTGCATTCCGAGGGATTTTTCAACAATAAGTGTAGCATTACAAAGTGCTTATGTTTCTTGCATGTATGGTAAAAATCCTAATAGAAAATCTACTTCAGTTAGCCCCGACTGTGGTCAGTCAATCCAACAGTAAAGACTTAGCCTTGAAGAAGAGACACGACAAGAACATTTCAATCAAGCGTGGTTATTTTTTCCCACGGCCTCCATCGCAGACATTTTGAAGCCAAGTTATTTTGCATTTAGGTGGATTTAAATAGACTCGGTGTGCCGTTTGAACGCGTTCAAATAATATACGTAAGATTCAACGCACACTACTGTTCTAAGCACTGACAATATAACGTATCTCCACGGCATCCCATGAGGAATTATGACTTCCCAGCATGGTATAGAGAAGCCAGCGTTATCCCTCAATAAAACCACATTACCACATTTATTGCTAGAATCATTTTCGAACTGCTTGACTGTTGAGGTTTTGCACGCAACCTGATATGGTTTACCTGACCGCAAAAACGAACACTGCTGCGCTCGAAATTGTCATTGAAAATGCCTATCATGAACAATTAGAATGGTGCTGTATTCTGCCCATTTTGAATTATTCCCAACGCTGAGAGGCAGCTCATGTTTTGAAAGCTGTACACTTCAGTAAAGTACCAGATACTCGCGGGTTTCAATTACTTGGGAGATTAGTGAAGTGTATCCTCATACGATCGGAATAAAAAAAGACCTGAAAATAATTTTTTTCACAGTTTGTTATTACTAGAAAAATAAATAAACCAACGAAACTAGTATCACATGGGCAAACGTTTCAAGTGTGAAATCTATGTGCACGTGCTGTGAGTACAAGGGAATGGTGCGCCAAAAACCACTAACTGAAGATACGATCAAGTTCCCGCAAATTGTCCAAAGCTCAGTTTTAGACGTTTGCTGCAGTACTGAATGAAGCGGATTCTGGGGACGGGAGCTCATTTTTCGCAATACCTATGGAGTGGGAATTCACGTCAACTTCAACTGGTTAAGTAGGAAGTACGTCTAGTAGAAATTAAAATTAGTTTTATAGTCTTTCAGATAAATAACTGTGACATGCACACAGGAGCGAACTCCGTACACATGATGCGCAAATACGCTGCTATAGAAGGGAGGCACGAAGGATAGATCTGCGTAAGGTTGGTTCAATTTGCCCTGGTGAATAATCTGAAACTGCAGTACGAGATGCGTTCGACTAACTCACCTGGAGTACTAACAAACGTTGAAAATTGTCTGAAGACCGTAGGCTTCCTCACGTATCGCATCCATTCAATTTACCGCAATTTATCTTGGATCATCATTCTTCTCTCCAAGTCTCGTGGTCTTTTTGCCTTCCCTCCTTGACATTTGGAGGATATATCGAGTTTGATTTGTGAGTCTTACGCTGCATCGTGTGGGTGCAGTGGAGCATTGAGTGTAATTCCACATGGATTGGGAATCCGATTCGATTGGTATTTGGGTTATTTATCAATCATAAACACCTGGAGCGCATTACGTAGCGCCATATCCGGAAATTCAGAACGCAGAACTTGTTGGTTTCAATTCTAAAGGTATAAGTGCCGGTTGTACTTTTTCGATGAATACCATAGTGAGATTAACTGACCCTCGTCGGCCGATGGTGATCGTTCCAGCTGTTAGTTCACATTGCCGCATTACAGCACCTTAATTTCATGCAATATTGGTCGGAGCTTGCGTGTACAAATAGCCTACTACTGTGTTGTGCGGAAGTGGCAAGATATCCACATATGAACTACCAGTGTCCGACTCCTCGGAGGGTTGCATTATTGCTAGATCCACATAATGAAGTCAGTGGACAAATATCTTCCACAAAACTACACATTTTCCACTTGAAAGTAAAATGCTCCTGAAGATGGCTTTGCATCCACAAGGCTTTGGTTTGCATAGGAGTGCTGACCACTCTGGAATGTTCCATTGACAACATACCCCTCTCCGCACAACACATCCTACAGTGATCAGAATTAAAATTCACCTCATATTATTCATGTTGTAACAACTAGTGTTCAATATATTGGTTCAACTTTAATCATTCAGCCGATCTTGTCTAACGAAATAAATTTCGAACGCATGAGTACATCCCGACACTGGAAAATTTATTGAGGTTTCCACCCATCAGCTGGTTAGTTTTAAGGCGACAAGTCCGGTTGTTGAAATCTTTATTATTAAGACTTCGGAATAGTACTAAATGGTCCGAGGTCCAGATATTTATTTCATAAATCTTTATTGCGAAATCATTAAGCGGTGAATTCGGGAAAACAATGCACCTCCAGACGTTATAACGGGGCGAAACATTGCAATAAAAGAACACCGTACACTCGTTTGAAAACAACGGATTTTGAGGCTATCACCGCACAACTAAATAGTGCATTCCTTGGGACAAATCATCGTCAATCTTGTTAACCAGTGATTTCTGAAAAATCAGTTTTTCTCCAAATCATTCCCCAGAAGACATCACGCGAGTTTTGAAATGTAAAGCGTTCAATATGAGTAATGTGCATATATTCAAGTCACACATTAGTTAAAGAAAAAATGGATCATTCAGACAGGTTCAAGCGAAATACAGCCACGGCAGACGCAGATCGAGCTCTCTTCATTTGTGCTGGCAAAATTGTCCACTTCCCACAAGATGGATCATAGCGCTCGATAAATGAAAAACGTATTTGTCCGTACGATCCTCCGATGGCGTATATACATCCGTTGTATGCAACAACACCTTTGGACGAAATGAAAGCAACTGACGTATGTCACGTGCTAATCAGTGGTGTTCAATACCGTTGAGTAAGCTGGTGGAAGACAACACGGCACCGGGTTACATAGGCATTTTTAGCTAATTTCAATTGTCTTGTTCACAGAACACATTTGGAAAACCCAGTCCATAATACATATCACCTAAGGAGGGATAAACGAGCTCCCCTTCACAGTAAGAATCAAATTTAATGATGTATCTCTTCAACCTGATCTAAACTATCCACTTGGGTGCCGGATTTTGGGGCTTAATTATGGCGTTCAAAAGTTGGTTTGCACTTTAACCCCAGTAATATCCTTGGAAAATTTCCGCCTTTACAGAGGCCACCAGTAACTTTTGCGTGATAAAAGCTTGAAAATTGTTTCATTGTAATGCCAGATCCAAAAGTTCAGTGTGTGAGTCGAACACGGTCAATATTATTGGGCCGGAAGTAATCAAGGCAACCACTTCGCTCTTCGGGAAATGCCTATCTCACACCGCATCGTCATATGGCCCTCTGTGCTATAGTCGATGAAGAAGGAACTAGACAATGACGCTAGCATTAGAGTGAAACATTTGGTTGCCATCAATGGGCATTCACAAAGAGATGCAATCGTTCAGAACTCCAGACTATATGACTCCTTTGATTTCCGACTCTGTAGAGGAATCCGAATTTTCGATATTCAAGAGATGGACCGGGAACCGTCAATACGAAATAATTGATGTATGGAGGCAGGTTACAGTGAAATTCCGAAGGAATGAATAGTAAACGATCGGATTGAAATAACTTACCATCAAAAGATGGGCCAGCTGATTTGGCGTAAGCAACTCCAGCCATACACACATGAGGGATATTTTATTTTTCTTACAGGTGTCAGGCCAAAGTAACCGTCATTGATTTATTGCGGAACAGTACGTAATAGTGACCGTTTCTATATACGGATTTCTGGGAGACGGTAGGAATGGCTTTACTGACACTCACACCTGATAACCACTTACCCGGGTCCGCTCGCCTCATATTCATGCTTGCGACTTTGTGCCAAGAAATGGTCTCCAGAGAATCGATTTCGGTTTGGTTACAAGCATTTCCACAGGAATCCAAGCCAACCACGACATATAGACGGTACTCTGGCGCTCATACACCCAAAGCACAATTCCTGTAAGAGGCACGTGCAAGAAGACACTAGAGAGAAAACCGCCATATGCAACATTCGCCTAAAACGAGCAATACATATTTTACTTACAGTGAAGGCATTTGAGCAACCGTCGTCCATGCGTTTGTATCTGGGTTGAAACACTCAACAGTAGACAAATCCTCTCCGCTCTCGTTGACGCCCCCAACTACAAAAATTTGGTTCTTCAATGCAGCAACTCCAGGGGCTGGACGAGCACATGACATCGGCGCTATAAGACACCACTTAGTCGGTGGATGATCGAGTACTTCACAGGAAGCAAACCGGCTACCGGCAAGCAAACGATATATCAATGTGTCATGGAATTATGCAAAAAAACGTGCACTGACACACGCATTAATCTCACCCTGGGAAGAAATCACTTTTGCAGACTAACAGAAATACATAAATCCTGCGAAACTACCCCATGTGGAAGACGCCCTACAGCCGAAATACAAATCCACTGAAAGCAGCGATGTTCAAGTGACGCTTTTCCGGCACAAAAAAGGAGGGTATTAAAAAAATTTTCAACAAAATATCTACCATGAATCAAAATCTAAGTATGTCTATAGTCGGTGCCTTGTGCTTAGACACATCATAAACAAGAGATTCAGCTGGGTTCTAGGTGAGTCTTTTGCAAAACCAAATTCGTTTGCAAGTGAGTGAATTTCACTTATCCCATGCATTTACGGTCCAAGTATCAAATCTGGTTGGTGGAAACACGGGGACTACCCTTACCGGATGACGCCTAAAAGAGCGAAACCGGTTGTGGGCAGCAGAAGTCTTATCAGCAAACTGATGAGTATTTTATTGTCAATTGTTAGTTTTGATAGTAGTGCTCTGCTCAACTCAAGAGATCATAAAATATGCTCAAATGACGGGTACAAAGTAGTGCATCATTAATAAAAAACGGAAAGCTGGATAAAGAAACCAATGAGCCCCAGAAACGTGCACAACTATGATTACTCAGGAGGTTGATATGGGTTGCGGCAGACAGTTTTGCTGAGTGGACCACAAGTGGATGCAGGAAGAAATACAAATTTGCTGCACCGTTTTATGAAGGTTACTAAGGTTGTTTCCTGAGCATTATCCTACAACAAAATAGCAGTCGGGCAACGCGGTCGTCTGCGCCAGTTAACGAGTTTCTAAAAAAGCAATGCTTTTGTAGAAAAGTTTCCAAGTTGCGACGAATTTACGACTCATTTGCCGAATATCTGTTAGGGTGCAGTAAACTCGGGATACACGAAAGCTCTATAAAAAGTTCAACATCGCACAAGATTCTAGTGACCAAACTGCCATCCTATATGCAAAGGTGAATGAAGAATTTTCCTCACATTCATCGCGTCCTCCAATTGCGTAGACGTTGTTAGCTAGCACAGAAGCGCCCAGGTGACAACGCGCATATTGCATTTCCGGACCGGATATCCAGCGTTGATGAATTTGGTCATAGATTTCTACTGACCGTGTTGGTTCCGTGGTCTCTCCTCCCAAAACGTAAAGACACTTTTCAAGGACAACAGCAGCACATGCCGATTTCTTGCACGGAAAATTTGGAATAGCTGGGAACGCAGAAGTATTGTGGTGGTTTTCGGTCTGGTCTGACAAACTCGTAGTCCAAGTTTGTGTTTCCATGTCAAACCACTCTACTTCGTTCCCTGCACCCATTCCACCGACGACAACGATGACCTTAAAAGGAAGGTTGAAATATAAGTTGGATCAGTGGAGGGGCACCACAATACAGGTTTTGCCAAATGACGAGCGTGCATTCCGGACAGGTTACATCCACATGAGACTGCAAAACTCGTTTATATACAAGGAGACCTTGGCTTATCGTTTTTTGTCAGACGTCACAACAATGACTTCACTGAGTTGCTTAGTTTCAAATGACCGCGGAAAGCGAAAACATCGGGATCAATCTGCGGCGTCCACTCACTTGAAACGGAAGTACCTCACGCTTCCCGAATTCTCCGTTATCATGAACCAAGAGGCGACGCCAGGACACTTGCACATGTGACTTGCACTACGTGACTACACCGTGGCGATCGTTTTAAAAACCGAGCTTGTCGTCGGAAAACACTTTAAAAGTCATAGGTGAGTTATGGTTGGTTTCCGATGGTTATTACCCTCTGCTCAAAACAAAATTAGGGGATGATACCTGAGCTGGAGTTCTAAAGGCAATCGTCACTTGATTGCTCTTCCACAAGCGTATAGGGGTGCCATTATATACATAATGTTTTCATAACGTTTTCTAAAGCTTTACTTTTGCGATTATTCCGTTAGCCTGTGTAGCTACCGCGGTTTCTGTAACACATAATTGCGCCTATTTTAGTCGAAGAAAACCACATAAAATAAACCAAATTTATTGGTCACTCTTTTAGANGTTGTCGACCAAACTCGGCTTACTGGTTATGGGTTCGCATACTTATTTGTTACACTCGACATACTGTAAAATCCTATTCAGAGACAACAGTGCCAGCAGCCTACATGTCACCACTTTCCTTCCTTATTCACACGAGAAACTCCCAACCATCCATCCTAACCAAGCGTGGTGACTTGTCAATAAACACTAATATGTTCGTCACTGCTTAAACGGACGACAGGTTAATATTCCTCAGAAGGGGGCAATGGTTACTATGAAGGATCACTGGCTGTTCCAGGTTCAATCGAGCGGTATGTTAGGATTTGCTTGGAACTCACATCTGAATAATCCAAATGGCGTGTCCTCTCGGGTCCAGAAGTCGGATTTTTGGATATTTGGAGCTGATCACTGTGAGCCTGTATTAGGAATTCGATCAGCCAAGGTGAACATTCCCATTCATCTTTGGCTCGACTCAGGTGCTGTAAGTAGGCCTTGGACAACTGCGGAGCCTGAACATAGGGTAACAATTCAGAAGCCACGGTCAAACGCGTGGTAGCTTCATGTTCGGCCAAGCAAACGATTGATTTCAGGCGGTCGTCCTCCAAACCGTTAAACCCCTCAGAAGAAATGAGTCTGGTGAACAAGTTGCTGTCCAGGGTGAGAAAATCCTCATTGTGTTCCAGTAAACTGTTCGAACAGAACAATGATGATGTTAGATAACACACAGTTGCGGACCGTCACAGGGCTGAAGCCAAAAGTGAATCGACAAGCGCGAGATGAAAAGCAACCGGCAGATGAAAGGTTATTCAGGAGGATGAAATAGCACAACGAGCTAATGAACAGTGAATAGATGGAGTTTCCGATATCAAATGTAGGCTTTTCAGCTGTATTGAACGTTAGACAAAAGTGACTAATTTGCTGCCTGTGAAACACGTGGTAATTCGAGGTAGCACCACCAACCTGAAATGTTGTGCTGGGAAGAACAAAGAAGCTTCAACGAGATAGTTATCTTGTAGTCACTCTGCTAGCCGCAATACAATTAAGCAGTTGACTGGATGGAGTCTTTGTTACAAGAAATCCAAACAGGCTCTCTGCACTTTGGTCAGTTGGAAAATGGTTGCTGCTGTCAAAATGTCTTGTACCGCATCCGTCGAAATGTAAATATCTTTGCATAAACAAGAATAATGGTTCATCCGTAAATTTAGGGATTATGGTATATGTTGTGAAAAACGAAATACACTGCACTGTGATCAAGAATTAAGTTAAATCCGTTTGTTTTGAGCCACTTTGTTGACATCAGCCTCGAAACATTTGGTTTGCCAGTGCTTTAGTGTGATATTGCCAATATATTATAGCGTGTCATACTGTACATAATGTTATTATCGAATGCACAATATATTACTATATATATGAATTGGTGCATATTATATATTATATATTATATAATATAGGCAGCAACGTTTTTCATGCCAAATTATGATGCATATAATATGAACGATAATGTTGGCTATACATGGAAGTGCGCTACATGTATGTATATTCTGCATAGTATATTATATATCATGTATTATTATACCGATTGAGTGCATATGATGTGCAGTACTCCAGTCATCGGACACGCCAATGTCTTGCAACAATTCGCATATTCAGATGTGATGATTCAGCTGCTCTGAAGGTGTTTTGGTAGAATAGCACCAAGACGCTTTCCCCGTGTGCCTGATTTTCCCAGTTTGAACCGCTGCGCGGCCGAGAATACGCGATGCTGATAAGCTTCTATAAGAGCACCACTCAACTCGCTGATGTGGGCCCAACAAAGCCTATTACGATTATTCATGTACGAGATGGTTCAGGATAGTTTTTATCTGTTTATAAGATATGAATTCGCTGTTCTTTATGACTGCCTCAGTGTGAGTTTCCAGTTGCCGCGGGTCTTTACGGGCTTGCTCAGGGTGTCCGGCGAATTGCAGTGACATACAAACGGTTTGCATCCCAAATGTTTTTTGTGTGTGGAACTCATCTAAATATTCCATCACGGGCAGTTGGTCCATGGTCACCAACACCACACCACGGAATTCCGGTTCGGCGGCAAGGGTTGCCATGGCAGTGGTTTCTGGTTCCAACTCATGGGAAGCAGTCAAGAGCCTTAGCGCACCGGCTTGCTTGGTTTTCTCGGTTGAGGCATTCTTTATGGTAAAGTTGTATCCGAGCCGAATCGTGCCTCTTCGTTGTAGACGGTTAGCTTTTTAAACCAGGATACGATTCTTGGAACCGGACATAGCCAACAGTGGTTTGTGATCCGTCACAAGCGTGAAGTACCGGCCATAAAGCATTTTGTGGAACTTTCTTCCCCCAAAAATGGTGGCTAGTGCTTCTTACTCAATCTGACTGTAATTCCGTTCAGCTGGAGACAGTGACCTTGCGGCATGAGTGACCGACTTTTGCGTGCCATCAGATGATGTGTTTTACGACAAAGGTTCAACATGAGAAGAAGAAAAATGTCTTCATTTTAGTGTCAGAACCGAGGTACAGCTTCTATACCATGAGTAGTGCATTTCAAAGGATTTTTCCATAAACTGCATTCATTCCGTTTGTAACGTTTCTGGAAGGGATCTTCATGGCTTACTAATAAGCCATATTTCTCATTTGTTTGGCTTGAGTCCCAATCCAAAACAAAGCCTGGAACAACCCTTCAGAAACCAGCCAACAGAAGGAAAATCTGCCTCTCTCTGAAAAATGACGAAAAAATTTCGAATGAGAGACAAAACATAATAGGATTAAAAATGGCCCGTATCCTATTATTCAATGGGTACAACGAAATTATTTCAGAAAAGTGATTGTTTTCTCATTAGTGTAATCATAACACAGGCGAAATTCCATTCAAACAATTTAGCTCCTGGAGTTTTGCGCGTAACACCACGTGGCCCACCTGTACACTAGAAAAAATGATACAAACGTGATATATTTCATGAAACAGAAGATACGTGCACAGCTATAACGGTGCTGTGTCACGCCCAGCTTTGAACTAATCAGTGCCCTGACTGGTAGCTCGTGACCGAAACATTTATTCTTCAACTATAGCCGGCAGGTCGCTAGTTCGAACCTCATTATTCGTTCGAGAAGTGTGCAACTTTGAGCTTTCCCAAGTCCAAACAGTTTAGTGTAAGGCGTACGGAGGGGCGTCAGAGTCAGTTTTAACTATAGTCTCTACCGGTACGTACGGTTCTGTAATGACTGTGCAATGGAGAATGCGGCAAGACATCTATCAAGTCATAATAATTTTCCCAAATTTCCTTAGCATGCTTGAGGATGAAGCTCAAGCAGTATACCGAAACCTCGTTCTGGCGTACTGCCGTACTACTACTGCGTGAAGGTGTTTCCGGGTACTCGGGCTAGTTTTCCGCAACAATTAATGACATCGAAAACTCAAAGAAAAAATAATGAATTATGAAATGGAGACTCATGCAACGGGGCGTACTCCGGAAACAGGCTGTTGAAATTGATAGCTGAAAGAAATAGAAGATACCATACAAAATACAGCTACACTCTTGCGTGTATATCGTACATCTGAAACCAGTAAAATAAACAACCAGATAATTTCTCGTAAATCTTTAGGTTCAACTGAGTGTAGGCACCAAATATGATATTTCAAACATTTTCGCATCTGTAGGCGAGGTTTGCTGACAGAAACATGGTCCAAGTTCATTGCTTTAGTGGACGCCTTTGAAGGTGAAGGAAGGAGCGTTGTCTAGAATAATTTGTTCCGGCATTAGTGATTGTTTCACCGTAAAGAAACGCATCAGCAATTGAAGGCGTAAGATGCAGTATTCTGCCGAAAATGGAATTTTGATCGGCATATGAATCTGGTGCACAGAACCACTGTCAATCACATTTGCGGTCAATACGGGAAAGGGCGCCTTTGGCTGGATAGTCTTAGAAAGGCTGTTGATACAATGCGCAACGCATAAGCGAAAAACACCTCAACAACAGAGACAAAACAAGTAAGATGCGACATAAATAAGAGTAATTACACTGGACACGTCACAGAATCGCCCATTTTCGCAGTACTTACAAGTAAACATTATATGCCTGTCCCTCAAAGCCTGGTAGGCACACGGAAATGGTTCGTAGCCGGATGTCGACACCAAAAATCTGCTCCGTTGTTATTACCTACATGTGTGCGATTTTGTCGAATTATCAAGCGATGCCACTAGTTGGTTTTTCCCTTAGCCAACCAATAATTCCATCGAAAATGAGAGTCCTACTAAGCTGAGAGATGAAGTCCGCCAAAAATATTACACAGGTTCCGGCTGGTTAAAAATTTGTCTGATGTGGAGATGTTACGCACGAAGACATGTTGAATGTACTTACGGTGAGTAATACCCGAAGCGATTTCAGTACGCTCATCGTGTGCACTCTGTCAAACTCTGGGTGGGGTGCAATACGTACAACACGTACTATTAAACCTTGAACTTGCACAAAAGTTACTGTCTTCTGCGTGGTTTAAGGTCAATTTACAGGAGATCGGAAATTTAACTCGGCACTTCTCCTGAGGCGTCAATGCCTTCACCCAGTTTCGGCTGATTTCTGCTTTTATGGAGCAGTGGATTATTAATACCGCAATCCTCGCTATGGCCCTACTCACTTTGTATCAGATGGGGACTATACACAGCCTGAACAGACTGTTGTTGGTTATCATTCTGGAGAATGTGCTCCGCCTCATACAGAGGTATTCCAGTTCAACAGCTTCATTAGTTCTCTCCAGCATGTTGGTCGTGCTAGTTGATTGGAAAGGATTCTCACAAAACAAAATCAAATATGAAATGGTATCATTAGGCTAAGCAGTCAATCAATCGCTTCGTTCTTCCAGACTCAGTATTATTACCGCACCTGATTAATAAACTAAGGCTACACTTCATTGGTGCTTCAAGATCACCGTAACGCAACATATAAACAGTGAGCTTGGGCTAATCAAACTAGACGCACGTGGAAAACTTTTTTCGATGATTATTATCAACTTAGTTGTGATGCTCTTATTAATAGCACATATTGTGGTGACCCAAAACCATTGGGAGTTCCACTCTGTTTATCCCACGCCATAAATTGTTAGCAGCTACACCAGGCTGTGCATAATCCATTTGGGTTTCAAGAAAGCCCGTTGAAGGAGTGTGAGCACACTGATGGGAAATTACCATAATGTTGGTTTTGCAGTTCCCAGAAGTCACGTATTTATCTAAAAAGCATCCCCATAAAGTAACGTATGCGTTTGAAGGCAATCACCCATAAAGTCTTCGACTTAGTGGTGCGAATTTGTGATGGATTTGAACGGGGCCGTTAACAGCGTATGAACTCAGTGATAAACGATGTGTCCGCAATCATATAACTGTATTCGATAAGATTTCTTCTATTTCTTTCATTGTGGAGTTAGACAGCCTTTTTGCGCAGTATGCACCCTTCTGTAAGTCCCCAATATTTTCCTTAAAATTCAGGCAAACCGTATTGTAACTCCTACACCCTGCATAATCTTTGGATGTTCACGTACATTCTTCATCCAGAATTACTGTGCTTAATCGGTCCTCGTCCCAGAAACCATGTCATTGAGTTGTCCAGCAATCGGCTTAAACAGAACTTGGGAATGCTTGCTTGAGCTTGAATTAGGTCAATCGATGCGGGTCAAAATAGAAACACTTGCGTATAAAAAATGCTCTATGGCTCGCCAACCTCAAACGAGATTCCAATCCGAGATCCCCCGGTCATTAGTTGAAGAGCAAAACGTTAAACCACGAGCTGCCTATCAGATCCGTGATTAGTTCAACCTTAGGTAGCATACAGCGTCATTCCAGTTGTGCCTGACAGGTGTCTTACATGCAATAACATGTAACAGGCTTGTATTAAATTTTTCAAGCCATTTCAAGCCATTCAGTTTTTTCAAGGCCACGTCTAGGTAAGGGCAAACTGGGAGAGACATATGATTAAGGGGAATTTTATCAACATACACGGTAACATTTAAACCGAATAAAATAAAAAGTGTGCAAACTTAAAATCGTGAGATTACGCCGGCTTCTGTACACCAATCCAGAACTGCTATACAAAGAGGTTGGAAATAAACATTAACTCTACTCGAATCAATACACAGACCGGCCCGCTAGCAAACGATTATGAGGATCCACTATTTAGAATCCACGGGTGATTATGAACCAGGGGTAAAACAGTAATCCGCTTTGGACTGGATAAGTGGTATGACCCGTGGAACCCGAAGACCTATGACGGTAACGATAACAACAAATTGAGCACGCTCCTTGCTGTCTTGCGCAGTATAGGCATTGACCGAATGTTGGTCCAGTGGTTCTATACATACCTTTTGTTTTATTTTTCATAAATCTGGATGCTGACCCGTTGTCCCACGTGAGCCAGTTGCTCTAATTTAGATTACATTGGATAAGCATCACAGAGCGTTGATGAGTGCTGAAGATTAAACCGGGCCCCGTTTTAGTGAGTTGGTAATCACAAAGACGCTTAGTGCCTTTTGTATCATCAGCGCTCCTCGTTTTGCGCTAAATGAGATATGGTAGAATAAAAATATTTGGTGAGTTCACTGTTTTGTCATGACTACTACACTTGAGGAGAATAGTAACATACTAAACATTTCATTAAACGGATGACACCTATTTGTATCAGCCGTATCCAGGAGCAGTGCCGTTTGACATATTCGCGGGGGTCGGTAATTGGCTGACAAATGATTTTCCACCGTTCGAGAAAGTATCACCATTGTACAATCTTGGGCAGCAACGGTAATCTGCCTCAGAATGCAAAGCTGCTTCACCATCATCGACAAACGAAAAAGGCATCATTTGTGTGACAGAGAGACGCTCCGGACTGATCGAAGTAGACAAAATTATTCCATTTACCATGCAAATAAAACGAGATGGAAACATTGCCAATTATTCAACCCAGGCCTTACTTCGCAACTTAACCTGGCTGCTATATTTGTGTAGACAGAGGGAAATCCGCATGGTTGTTTATAAACCGGCGATGGAAAAACGATCCGTTACGATGCCGTTTAAAGATTTTCGGACTGAGCCTATAGCATATTGTTGTGTCGATGGGATAACCTACCACGTTGTGACGTGGTTCCCTCAGGATATTCGTGATATTTGCACAGATCATAATTGAAAATAAGCATGAAGCAGCCCCAAAGTAGGTCCCGGATTTTGGCATAGACTGAGTTCATTCACAACACAAAGTCTTTACAGATAAGTGTCATGCCTCCTGATGCCATTGTCTAATTTGTGTGGTATTAGAACGCGTCACCCATAACTAACTAGCGCATCAGGTGTCACCGCTCTCCAGTTAAAGAAACGTCATGAAACTGGCGTTCATCTGTTTACCGCCTTTATTTAACCAGCAGTTGTACACGGGTTGCAGTAAATAGACAGAATAGAGGACGGCTGTTCCAGTTCTGCTCAAGTGGCCAAAGCGAAAACGCAAACGGAACAGGAAGGACGTCAAAAGTGTCTAGCATGCAGTAAATCGATCGCCGACTCGTCGGCGGCTAAGAAACACTAAGGGGTGCACGTTACCACTGCTGATTTCTACTGTAGCGATAAGTCGTTCAAGATTGAGTGTCAACTTCAAGGGCAGGTGAGGCGACTTCATGGTAGCAAAGTCAACATCGGTGTGAGAACAGCAAGTAAACTAGTCCAAGAATCGGAGGAAAGAAAGAATCTATGTTCTGAATGCGGAAAATGCTTTTCAACTTGGAACAATCTGTTTCAGCATCGCTGACCGGTCCACCGTTAGGAAACGCGACAACAATGCAAGAAGTGTGAGGCGTTATTTGGCCGAATATGGAATTTTTATCGACATGTAAGAACCGTGTACGCAACCAAAGACCATCACATTTGTATGCAATATGGGAAAGACGTCCCTCGTTCAGGTTACCTTGGAAGACATGTTTAAAATATGCACAACGGATCCCCGAACAACAAGCGACGTCTGGTTGAGAAACATTTAATTGTTACACACACTCGATTTCTCACAGGCCCGGAAACCTCCTATGGCTGTCTATTCAAAGATTTTCGAGTATACTTCAAGTCGAAGAAAAAGCTGTTTATTCCTTGTGGTCAGGTGCTCACGACTTAGGATCTAAACACTTGGAAATAGGGAGGAGTCACGCTTACTTCCTCAATTTTCGTATGAGGATTTTAGACACATTGATTACAGTGGGTCTCAGAGCCGTTCAGTTAGCCCATCTTCACAAAGCTGTTGCGTGCTTTCCGTCTGTTTGACAACATGTGTTTCGGTATTTAGGTAAAATGGGCTAACGTAAGCACATTTTGGAACGCGAAAATGCGTCATTTTTGAAATACGAATATAAGAACACAGCCAATCGAAAACCCCGAAATGAAACCTCGGTTTACATTCACAAACTACCCAGTGCATCAAAAAAACGCATTTGGCGGAAAAACAGTGTTAGCGCTTATATCATGTTTGTCTCTCGTGGGACAAAACATGTTTTCCTAAACGAAATGCCGAGCCGAGTAAACTGCCGCTTTTGCATCAATTTCCGTAGGATAACAGGTTCATTTTAATTGGTTGAATATATGCACATTTTTTGACACATCTATTAGTTAATGTTCCTTTAACCTCACTATTCATTCCAAGCATACTCCATATCAGGTCATCTATATCGAATGCCATTACCGATCACCATTTTGTCATGCAGGAACAGTCTCTTTGCTGCTTCACAACCTACTCACCGTAAAAACGTGAGTCAATATTCACAAGAGAAAACAGCAAATTGAATCAGAGTAATCCTGCTGCTAGTCGAGGCAAACCTTCCCATTCACCACTTACAACTAATGCCCGGGTAGAGATATTATTGCTAAATACGACCGTGAGGTAACCAGAATAATCAACACATAAGCCTGTGAAATCAAACGTTCCTACTTTTGAATATAGAAATCGGTTGGATAGATGTCCATTGTACAGTTAAACAAATTATTGTTATCGAATTACCCATTTAGCTTGTTTCAGACGCATTCGCATTCAGGATGTGAGTCCCATAGAAAAAGATAAGGTTAGTCTAATTGATTTCGGTGCTTTTCAGAATAGTGGTATATCAGGTGTCGCAGATGATCGATGGCTTCTTCGCTGAACTGGACAATTTCATTGCACAGGCTTCAACGCCAATCAAGTTTACACTACCAGTGCGCATTTAGGGGGCCTAGTGGAGCGTAACGTTTAGTCGGTAGTTGTGCGTTAAGTCGTGTCCTGTGTGTGTGCTGCTAAACGTGGCTGACATTGGATCACAATTCATTTTTCGGTCTGGTAGTTATATTGTTTGTTCTGCCGTCCTGTATCCTCATTGATCAATGGCCGCGTGAGCATGAATTCACCTGCTTTCGCAATCTGGTCGTTACTGAGCGACGTCTGTCCTTAACACCTCTGATTTCAAGTTTGTGACCCTAGTTGGTGCGATTCCAAGTTTTTTATTGTTTCTTGGTTTGTTAATCCGAGTTTTGGCTCTTGTTGAGTATCCCGGTTGAGATATTTATTTGACGCAACTGAGATGGTGGGTCAATGCATTTAAATTTATTCTTCTTATCGGATTGTCCACTATCATCGGGCGTCACATTATTCAAGAGACCGAAATGAACAAGGTATACCGTATTTGGCCTTTTTCGTCTTAAATCATATTTATCCATACCAGCATAAATGCCATTCGGCCATTTTTGTCCTGATCAACACCTTCAAAATTAATTTCATTCACTTTTTTACCTCTCACGCTTTCTCACGCTGTTTATGAAAATTTGGAAACTTGTCCAGATGAAGTCAACTGAGGTTCGACTACTCAGTGATACAGTTCAAATTTTGCCAACCAATTATCCAAAACACACTCCTCTCCTCTTTAATCCTATTAGAAGAACAGTAATAAATTCGATTCAACATGCGTTGTATTGTCGGCATGGTACTTTGGGACATCCGAGATAACTCTGAGACGACTTTCCCTGTCAACATAGACAATGTTAATATTTTCCAACAAGGTGTGCAAGTGTCAGCCAGCCCATGGGTATCACTGTTCATGACTACGTTGGTTGACCGACTGTGACCAGGCCGGACGCGCATCTCCATTTTGTAGATATATGCCAACAAACGTCCACACCAGGCGTCACCAGACGACGCTGCATAAATTCACAACTGACCAGCCCGCTGTTCTATACGAATGACGCAAGATGTGGCAGCCCTCGGCGCTTTCCCTTAAACCCACCTGTATTTCAGACTTAATGCCTTGTTCTCCGAGGTACTGGCACTGGAAGGTCCAGCAGCGCATACGGCAGTGGCGTAAAACAAGCAATCAACGTCTCTGCAGTGGAATTCCGATCTTCAATACAACTTGAAACAGTAGAATCAACAGCAAGACGAACAAGCCTGAAGGGGATCTTGATCGAAATGAACGTGTGTTGTGCTATATTGCAGCTATGGGACAAGGGGACATTTGGGGCGTCCTGAAGGACTTGCACAGTGACAGACTGGTTGGGTGTACGTTTTCTTTAGAGTTTTTTACGGTGAAGTTGCTATTGTCGGGAGTAGCTTTTATGTGTAGTGTCGTGTCAAAAAAGTCTGACACTTAGCGCATCTGTAATGTTTCGGAGAATTCCGGCAGTAACCTTGTGAATAGAAACCACACGATTTGCCATGGATTCCCATAGAGTGCAGTGTTAACCCCAGTGCAGCTGTACGGCAGAGTTGGCTGAAAAATTAAGGCATGCCAACATTTTGCGTATATTCTTCGTGCTGTTTCAGGCCTATGCTTACTCGGCTTCTTTTGAGCGCACTAGTGCGACCATAACTGGACCAGTTATTTCACACTTTGAAAGCAAAACTTCAGGTTCGCTTGCCACCGTTTCCTGCTTAGCCTTAGTGCGTAAAATAGTGATGTCCACATTTGATGATTACGCATTATTGAAAGTTCAATTCGTTACGTGGATATCATTGGAGACTAATACTCACGCGTCAAATGGAAATAGTTTCATTTGGCAGAGCATTTCAATGCAAGTAATTGTGAAATCAGTCCCTAAACCCCACGAATGATTGTGAAGCCGGGGTGTAACAGTAATCTGTTCCGTTGGATTGCATATGTGATAGTCTCTTAAGATACCACGACCGATGACATTGGCGATGTTCCCAAAGTGCACAGCCTGCTTGAGGCTGCCTTGCACAGCGAAGGCCCTGGTTGCTTCCGGACACACATTTCTCTTTATTTTTCATGTATTGCTTAAAGGATTGTTTGCATGCGTTAGCTGCAATAAATTAAAACGCGCTAACTTGGTGCCATGCAGAGTTGACTAGTGCTGAATCACAAATTGGGTCCGGTATGTGTGAGCTATCAACCAAAATCCGCCTTGGTCGTATTTGTATCCTCGGTCCCCTTCCATTTGTGGTATATGAGATATTTTAGGATAATACCAGCGGAGCACTCCCCCCCCCCCAAACATTTTGACAGGAAGAAGACAAGCGCTCACCCCAGTTCCAGCAAACGGCGTCATGTCACCGGATAAGAGGCAGCCGTCAACCTGCATTTGGTGGTTGACAACCGATTTCTACCAGTCCAATCACGTCATCAGTGCACACTTTCAAACAGCGCCTAAACTTTGCTTCAGAATGCAAAATTGTTTCGCAATCATTTAAGGTCTGCATGGAGCGATATGTGCAATCAAGTAACAGTGTTCTTGCGCAGGGATGCTTTGTAATAAATCGGTGACACAAACTGAAATCGATTCCACATTGGAATCACAATAAATGGAACAGACGCAAAGATTTTCATCAAAAAAACTTTGACGTGACGGCCGTATTTTTCAGACTTGCATGGGACGATCCACGGTAACTGAATGACGTCCACGAACAGTCCTTGAACCAGGTGCCTACGTCTAAGATTTCAGCGACCTCCTATTTTGTAGTAAGTGAAAATGCTCCCCAGATTATTAGTCGTCCTGGTCATTCACCTCAGGACCCAAGCCTAATATGTTGAATTATGGGATAAGTGTTTTCACAAATATCTGGCACATTAGTAAAGGCTGTTCCACAGATATCTCCGGCGGCTATACTAAATGTATTAACTGCGCATTCTAGAATGATCCTTGCTAGGATATCTTAGCACAAAAAGTAGTCCCTCACGGGTGTGTCATCGGATATACTTTTGCTGGTCCAAAGTAGCTGGTAAATATGCTGTTCCTCTCGAGACAAATATGGTGGGACATATAAAGACGATTAAATTTCGTTCCGGAGGGCAACCTTACTACACGTCGTACTCCAGGAGCACGCAAGTTTGGAAATTCCCATCGATAAATGCTCGTGCAGGAAAAGAACTTCTGCTGAGAAATTTGATGCATTAAACATCGAGTCATTTCGGTTTTACCTTCGTGACGAACAAACAAAATACACAAATACGTTTCTAACTTCGGATAGTGGTGGATGTTAGCTGCTCAGCAACGCACACATACTGTGCGGTATTTGATATGTATCAATAAAATCTCTTTGGCTAAACTAATAACATCGCCTTATGTTGATGCGACAGTGAGCGTGGTTGCAAAACTTTGTGGTGGATTGGAAGCATGGATAAATAATTAGAATCGATTTCGTTTTGTTTAGGTCACGTACTTAGCTATTGAATTGTCGTAATTAGTTCGGTGAATATAACATTTTTTATCTTGTCATCAGTGACTGTTCAAAGCCCATCGGCTGAACAGAACAATCAATCCAGTCACATGATAGTAAGAAAAAATAAAGCGCGAATAAAATATGATTTTTTTTCAAGGAACACTCTCTAGCATATGCAAGATCAACAAGGAATTTACACTCACGAGAAGGCCAGTGAATTCGGGGACCACCCAATCTACACTGTTAACGAAATTGCGGAAACTTGCCCCGAAGAAATCACATTGGTTTCAACTGCTCACTAATTCAGCTCCAAATTTGCCAAATATTTATCCATTACACTCCGTCCACCCTTTCAATCCTATCCGAAAACAACGGTAATTAACGATTCAACATGTGTTGTACTTTGTAAATTTTGGCTTCCAGATGTGAAAAGCCAGCTTATGGCTGCCCTGCACATCGAAGTTGCTGGTTGCTTAATTGTTCAGTGCTCACGGACAAGCCTTTCCTTCACATATTCATAAATCGCGTAAATGACTGCTTATCCTACATGCATCAGCTTCAAGAAATTAAAATACGCCCAGAGAGAGTGCTATGCGAGGTTTACAAGCGCTAAATCATAAAACAGGCCGCGTGTTGGTGAGCTTTCAATCAAAGTCCGCCTTGTTCGTATTTGTATCCTCGGTCCTCTCCCATCTGTGGTATGTGAAACATTTTATGAAAATACCAGCCGAGCACTCCCCTTCTACATTTCGAGAGCAACAACACACACGCATGCCCTTGTCCCAGCAAACGGAGTCATGTGATAAGAAGAAGCTCGGATCACGCAGACGTTGAGCTGCATGTGGTGGATTTGCGTTTTCGCAAACCACGTTTTCGTTCAATTGGGCGATTGGGGTAAGAGTGATCAAGAAATGCCGCTACGCAAATCAGCGAAGTCAGTCCGTTCATTTTCTAGAAATCGTTTTTCTGCCGCGCTAATGCCCACGCGGTATTCTACAATTAGACCAAATCAAATATTTTTTTCATTTTAAAAGCTATACGAAAAATGCGAAGTATTTGTCTGGTGTATCCGAATGGAGGCGCTGCTTTGCATTTATTAGTGTTTAGCTTTCATATTATTTGAACCCAGTCCCCGATAGCAAAGGTATAATCTAACGGATATTCTCCCAATTGGTCATCTGGATTCCTGGGTCCTCTTGCACACCCGACCAAACTGACACAAAATATTGTAAAAGCATACCCCTTTTCGCGCCCGAAAATCGGCAGGGTCGTTCAGTCTAGGGTTGGCGGTGTGGACGGTTCCCCTGGTCCTTGAATGCCGAATATTCAGTTCCTGACAACGACTTCCCATTTCTGCCCAAAATGTTGCACATATCCAGAATAATTAGGAACCGATTTTGATCAGTTTTTTTCCATAAAGACAGGCATCATTGCCTAGTTTCTTCTCCATTGGACATTGTAAACCGGGCCATGAGACGATGCCGGTCAACATGGGCTTTTCCTCAGAAAACAAATTGATTTACCGTTTCCGTCAGTCTCAATAATACCGAAGGCCATGGACTTGTTTACTTACTTTTCAGATAACGAAATAAATTCACCATGATGAGCTGATTCAGAAGTTTGTTTTAAGCGGCCCCAAGACACACGAAGGGGTTCATCATTTCTGAAAGGCAGATGCGCAAAACGTTGTGCATCGAAATCCTTCCAACTTGTAAATTTGACCCGTTGTATTAGCGCCCTGAGGCATGTATCCAACAAAAGCACTTAGAGTGGGAATTATTCCCAGAGCAATTTTTAGCTCATCACCCATAGCGAACTACATTCGTTATTACTTGAAATCTATCTCATGTCTATAACACTTTAGGACGCATATCTTTCAAAGGTCAAGACGTTTTGTCGAAAACTGGTGGCAAAATTCGTAGAGTAGATTCCACAGTGATAAAAAAATCTGTCTCACCTGCAAAGTTTGTTACGAGTGCTCAACTGAAAATTCACAAGGTGACGATGAGGGCAATCAATGAGAGGATTGTGTGGCGAAGTATGAGAAAACCGTAATAGTGCTGTAGACAAGGTATATATTGGTTCACCATCTTCTAGGCAGTAGGCCACTGAAAGTAATTTTGCGTCCGGTGGATCCCTAAACAGATAGGGGCTAATCCAGCGTTATTGTAGGATACGTTGTATCTGACGATTGGGCACGTTTTTAAATGAAATAGCAATTGACTGTATCCTGTGTGCGGATTTCAGTATCGGAAAAGTTTGGACACGGTGCCCTCGCACTCCACAGTCAAACCACCCAATTATGGAATCCACCCCACTTCAATCTGCCCCACAAGATTATGGAAGAACTCTAAATTACACAGGGTGTCACGGACTTGTTAAGTCATTCGTTCGGTTGGATCACCTCCCGCTGCTCAAAATCCCAATTACAAACACTTCAAATTGCATTGCTTCAGGTTAATCCCCTAATGAACACTGAACCTCTGACCCTTTAGGTTGATGGCCCAAATAGTGGGAAAACATACTACTTCCCGAACCTTCTCTCTGAGAATATGCAACTCAAGGAGCAAATCCTCATGCGACCGCTTGCTATGAATTCCGTGACTGAATTATGGACGGCGTTGAATCCCCTATAAGTGCACTCCGCCAATCAACGGCTTGTGTCCCAATGGTTCAGTGTTTAACAACTAACCAAGTTTGCTTCTCTCCCGAGTTTGGCCAAATGTGCACTGCGGCTGAGTCGCAGAATGGATGAAGCAGCCTCACAGTGATCTTTGGCTTATTGGCATGGACTGATCTCACGGACAGCCCCATCCTGTTGTCCGATGAATTAGGCATACGCTGTAAGCTACTTGGAAACATAAGAGGGATAAAGCCATTTTGTTTGTTTTAAGCAAGTATTTTTCTGTCAGCATTACTCTTAAGTGGGCGACATCAATTAAATATATCAAATTCATTCCAGGTTGCGAAGAAAATGCAATTCATCTTGTAATGTTGCAAAGCTCAGCGTGAGATTGCACATAAAATTCTCTTAAGTCACTTTATACCTGCGGATTCCCGGAAATTATCCGATTTCCTGATCACTGTCTGATGATGCACATCAACCTTGAGTTACTCTCAGCTCTGTCTTATACTCTATATATTTCAATTAAAGTCACGAGCATTGTCAAGGATTTCTAGGAACCTGACCAGTCTCCTGAAATCACCAGCGTTCAAAATCGAATAGGAAAAATTTCCGCAACCGCGTCGTTTTATTTTGAACCCACATGATGCCATTTGTTGCGTGTTATCTAGTATGTACTCGGACAGTTACATTATCATTTTTCATTTTTCATTTTCTTCCAGTCCGCATCAAATTTTTGTTGCGTTCGTCGGATGCTCATACACCATCAGGGAGCAGACGGGCAAACGCGGATTTCAATTTTGGAAATCTATAGTACAACTCACGGAAAGCTGCAGTTTTCCTAGCACAAATAAGGAGAGCTCAAACTTCGACTGGCGTGGTTCTTTTACCTCTGAATTTTCCCAAATTTTCAAGATATTTTTTAAATGAGATTTGATTGTAATATATGTGCATGAATGTCTTTTCTGAGCCAAAATTTGACTTGCCTCAATCAATACACGCCTTGGCAGCGAGCTGAAATATTGGCATTTCGCAAAATTTCGTCAACAAAATAGTAAGAATTAGAATCTGTACAATTATTAATACATTTTGAGGCATAAGTAACAACAAAACAACTACAGACATGCAATAGGGACCAGAAATATAGGAAATAAGACATTTAGGGGAGCAATACATAAATCAACGCGACTAAATTAAAATAGAGAATAATATGATAAAGGTGAAGTTTCACACCAATTTTTCATTCATATCAAATGAGAAATGAGCGATTCATCATACTGCTTATTCCACCTGCGAGTAATTCTACTCAGGGTCATTGTAACCACAGGTGCTGATTTGTTTCATGCACATAAACAAGTTTGTTATAAAGTTTAGACGAAAGAAGACAAATTTTATCCCCTGAAACTGTTTGGCTGAATTTCTGAAACGGGAAGGAAACAAACCACGACCGCTTTTTCATCATAATAAATGCATAAATGCAATGCAATTTTGTTGAGTCAGGCATAATTGGTCGAATGACTAGTGGTTAGAGCACGAAATTACTGACCAGAAGGTCCACGTTTTCGAACCCGACCTCAGCACATCGACTCCTCCTGCAGAGGCTTGGGTGACCTGGTAGCATTCCAGCCCTCTTACATCATTCGAGTAATATGCCAGCCAGGAACCGAAAGGTCTTCGCAGCTGAACCATTCCGGTTTCGAAATCGGATATTTGCCTCAATATGCTTGCCATGATCAGCGGTCATCATACTAGAAGGGGTTTAGCCACAGAAAAGACATTACTGGTAGCTTGCCGCTAGCAATGTAGAAAATGATGGTGTGAAAAGATG
>SJOL01006470.1:29164-39609 GCA_004794785.1 Opisthorchis felineus
GCCTCACATACTGTTCGCCCCAACTAGTGTACACCAGTGGCACTCAATGTTGTCCGTGAGCAATTTGGGAAGAATCATTGGCGTCCGGGCCTCCAAAATGCTCTAGGTGCCTCCGAAAATATAAAGGTCCAGAAAGTTCATCACGCCAATGCCATTGTGGGATTTCGTTTCGCGTCCCAACCAACGGTCCAGTGTACATCCTGAATGTGTCAACAGCCTTATGGTAGTGGATTATTTCTACCACATTTCACGCTGTGGCCCTATCCACTTATGAGAAAGGGACTATACACAGCATGGGATCATCCTTCTGTACACTGTGCATCACCTCAGACAGAGGTATTCCAATTCCAGGGCTTCATTAATTTTCCCCATCATATTAGTCGTGTCAAAACAAAACGCATATGCAGTGGACTAATTAGTCCAATCTGATAATGATAGGGTTTGGGCTTCGTTCTCCCATATTCGGTGATATTAGCGAGCCTGATCAACGAAGTCAGGTTACACGTCTCCATACAACGATATCATTCCAAAAAATATGTAAAACAGACAGTAAGGGTTGATCGAACTAGACGCACACGTTAGAACCTTTTTTCAGTGAGCGCTATCGACCTTCTTTTCAGGCTTATCTTAATAGCGGATATCTTGGCGGCCCAAAATTATCCTGGCTTTCACTCATCCAGTCACAATGCCTTCAGTGTGAACAGTGGTCCTAGGTTGTGAGCAATTTCGTTGAATTATACAGAGAGCGTGTATAGACTAAGGGCACGTTACACGTGTCGGCTTTGTTTGTATCTATCTTTAAAGCCATGAATGTGAAACCATGAAAAATATTCTCATGGGATATACACAAAATAGGTGGATCATAAGGGCCAAATGTCAAATTCAATCTGAAGTGAATTTCCGAAGCCACACCCAGCTTATCTATTCAGTAGAGCATACAATATAACAGAATCAGCGGATGAACTTTAGCAGCTGAGTGAAATAATCCCCGTACTGTCACAAATTCTTACAAACTGTACCACATAAAATGTCTCCAGCTTTGTGGTCCAAGTTCGAGATGACTTGTTACGAGACAGTTAACAGCGCATGAATCGATTGTTCAACGACATGTACGCAAGAATACAACCGTATTTCGTATGGTTTCTTTCATCTCCTTCAGTTACCCAACCGAACAGCCTACTGATAAATATATATCACCATCTCACGGGAGGAATCCTTGGTCGGTTACGAAATCTCACGCTATAATTTCGAAATTGCTTATTCCTAGCTGTTGTAATGTATTTCGTATTTTTCATAGTCTCGAACAATTGCTTTGAAACCCTAGTCTAATTGGTGACAAACGAAGTGCACTGTCTCCCGACTACTCCAAAACACGTCGTACTATTCACAATTATTTAGTTACCCAGGGGCAACTCCAACTCGCGAGTTACCCGAATAGTATAACCTAACAGATTGTTACTCGGGGACCAGGAAAAACGTACCTAGGCACCGTAAAATTAGTGACCAATATTTGAGTAATTTAGACTGCTGATCCACTGCGAGTGACCAACCAGTTTAGTCTTCATCCATCAGTCAGGAGCTTGTGAGCTGGAATCCACGTAAAGATTTGTCATATGCGCGCACTTGATGATTCTCATCAAGGACCATATAGCTGTGCATTGCTGCTACGCTACTCGGTACAGGCTGATCTCAATCGCAAAACGGAACGCTGATATTGGTTGTTGATCAGGTGGCTGTTGATCTGTTTGCCGAGCTTGGCAATTGGCTTGCAAACGTTTCGTCACCATACGAGGAGAAATCATCAGTGCGCAGGGCACCCAACTGCACACTGATGATGTCTCCTCGTATGGTGACGAAACGTTTGCAAGCCAATTGCCAAGCTCGGCGAACAGATCAACAGCCACCTGGTCAACAACCAATAGACTCACCAGAGCTACAAATATTTCAACACATTACCAGGAAAGCTGATAATATTTTGGAATAACCACCCTGACAAAATCCATTTGATAAATTGTGAGGTATTACCTAGGCTGAAATAGATAAACGAGTCGAGATAGAAAGCTCTAGCGACACAGCTAGCGGTGCTGCGGAATACAATGATAGTTGAACTGCTTTGGTGGACCATTAAATTATCTTGGTAAACTTTATGTGGCTTTAATATTACACAAGAACACTCGCTTGATGAAAGCCGCTATTGTTTTTAATTCGCTCACTGCTTCAGGGTGACCCCGATGCAACTTGGACAGGCGTTAAAGCAGTATGGTTCAATAAATCTGCAACCCGCGGGATGAATAGGAAACACATTGTTTTTGTTTTACCCAAGCACCACCGTGATCAACCGCAGAATTTACACGTTAGCAAGGTATTTGGCGTGGTAGTCATCAGAAGACCACCGTGATCACACAAGGTTCTGCGTGCAGTAAAAACCACCGGTGAAATATGAACAAGAGCGATCGCCCAACATCTCTTAAAATTCATCGAGATAATTTAAAATTTACGATTACACTAGCTGAAGTATAGTACAAATGTCTCGACGAAGGCATAGTCTGGATAGTAAATCATGAGTAGCCTCAGTGAATAGTCGCTTGTGCGATCGCTCTTCATTCAACGTGGAAGACATAAACATGAATGTGATGTTCTTGGCGCCGGAGATATTCAGTCTTTCAACACTATCACAATAACTCAGCGTTTTCACGATCCCTTATGTAGTTTCACTTCAGCAGAGCAGCGGTTTCCATAGGATACCACGGGTATCGAATTTTAAATGTATTTTAATCGAATTTGGGTTTCCATCGCATGTCTAGGCTAACATTTTCAATTGATTCGATAAATGCACATACGCCGCGCACCATTCAAATACCCTGGAGGGTGGATTGATGCGTCGTTCCGAAGATTAGAATATATATGTTTGCATATATAACAGGTTGTTTAACTTAATATCCATCACTGAAACTACCTTCATTCACCTGGGAAGGAAACCGGGCGCTCTTATCGCACACCGAATGTCTGAAAATCCATCCGGCTGTAACTCGATGAGTCAAAACCATAATGATGAAGATTCACAATGTAAATTCTGCACACTATCCGAGTGTATACGTTTTCTAAACTTTGGTGCCTTTAAAATTCTTTCAACATGTTCATCTCTGCCGCGTATGCCACCTGAAAGTGTTTCTACTCAAACAGCCATACACACTCTCGATGTTAGTTTTTCCCGTGCAGCTGCGCTGGCTTGCTATAAAGTTTAGATGTGCATTGATTTTTCAAACTCACCGCTTATTCAGCTAGACACAGTTGCAATCAGTGGCTCCCTTAATTTTTTTTTGGAAAAACATTAAATAACCGACATCATTTAGCGATTTCTTAAGCCAAACCGAAGCCTCCGAAACCGGTTGCTTGAATGTAGAAAAGCAGGAATGCATAACTACGTTTCATCAGGCATGATTGTTCGAATGATCAGAGTCGACTGAACATACTGATGCTCAGTGGTCAAAGCGCGAACCTACTGGCTTAAGGGTATGTGTTATCGAACCTTACCTCTGCATCTCGACATCCCCTTTCTAGGCTTGGGCAACCTGGCAGTATCCCATCCATCCTGGTTCTTAAGGGTGGTATGGCAGCTAGGAAAATAAAAGGGTGTTATAGCTGAACAATTTCAATGTCAATTTCGCATAACTGTCCCAGCTTGCATCGTGGCATGTGTGTCTTGGTTCCGGTCATTCTGGGGAACATTTTAGGGTTGGGCATTGGTGGCCAATATGATATTTCAACGGGCTTCTCCATGTTTATCTCATTGGACGGGAACAAGTACACAAAGTCAATTCGTGTTACCATGTTACTACCAATGTGGAGAAATGATGGCATTGCAATAGATGTGTATCGAGTCTCTACTTTTCACGGATTAAGCAAAAATGGACCAACATCGGTAATGCTCGCCGGTGGCGCAGAAAAATGACTGGATATTTCCACATAACATCCGAACGGCGGGAAGCGTTAACACAAGAGCCGCGAACAATGTTGCACGAAATTAAGGTGGTTAGCAACCAGTAAATGATGAAATGCGAAAAAATTCTTGCTGGTGTCTTTGTACGAAATGGATGACGTCCAACTTGTATGATATTACTCTCTACACTTCTTGTATTGATTTGCAGCGTTGTGAGACACCTAAACTTGGAAGTCTGTGGAAATATGGAATCTATTTTGCTTTGATAGAAATCCAGGATTGTGATGCAGCTGACCTTGACATTTAAGTTTGAGTCATCTTTTGGCCAACACATTTTGCCACTCAGAGCAGATAAGGTGAGCAGCGTTGAAGGGGCAGTTGGATGGATATCATATCATTATCGACAGCAGTAGTCTCGATGGATAGGGGAAGCTGGATCTGGACATTGCACAATTGTGCGTTTGAGGGGCAAATCAAAATATGCCGAGGTCGTTTATTAGGAGGCATTATATTCAAGAAACCAAAAAGCTAAAATTTAATTTGCGCTGCTCCCATACATTTGATAAACCTCACTAATGACCTGTTATAAGTAGCACTTCATCGGCACACGAACGCATTTTCTGCGGGCTTCCACACGCAAGCCTCAAACTTTCGTGCTGCTGCGTGATGTTGTGATGAGACTCACGGATTTGGCGTGCCTTTTGATCATACCATTGGCTGATCGGTATCACAAAATTATGAAAACGATTACTGAGGCAGAGATGCTGAGTATGGTCGAATATGAACCTCTCTGGGGAGCATTGTGTTGTGTTTAGTCATGAAACACATGTTAATAGTCGTTTCAAATGGAATATGGAAAAGCTTTTGCGAGCCACATTAAACTGAAGGAAATTATTTAGGACGAGGGCTGCAGCACTTATGTGAGTACTGTTGAAATCCGGATTAATAGATTTATTAGAATCCAAGTTCCCNTCAATGTTGTCCGTGAGCAATTTGGGAAGAATCATTGGCGTCCGGGCCTCCAAAATGCTCTAGGTGCCTCCGAAAATATAAAGGTCCAGAAAGTTCATCACGCCAATGCCATTGTGGGATTTTGTTTCGCGTCTCAACCCACGGCCCAGTGCATATCCTGAATGTGTCAACAGCCTTAGAGTAGTGGATTATTTCTAACACACTTCACGCTGTGGACTTATTTATCCACTAATCAGAAAGGAATCATCCTTCTGTACACCGTGCATTGCCTCAGACAGAGGTATTCCAATTCCCGAGCTTCATTAGTTTTTCCCATGTTATTAGCCATGCCAAAACAAAACAAATATGCAGTGGACTAACTAGGCCAATCTAATAATGATAGGGTTTGAGCTTCGTTCTCCAGATATGGTGATATTAGTTTCTCGTTAAGCATTGTGGTTACGATCTCTTACGCTATAATTTCAAAAGTTCTTTGTTCCAGCCTGTCTAATTATTTTTTTTGAATTTTTCCTATGCTAGAACGACTTTCGTGAAATCTTAATCATCATACGAATTGGATCTACTCAGTGATAAACAAAGTGCACTGTTATTTTATTGCTGCAATTTTTAAGGATTTCTTAACTTGTGAGATCCGACAACTCCAAACCACGTTGTAATATTCACAATTATTTAGTAGACCAGAGATAACAGCAATTCGCAAGTTACCTGAATATTGTACCTGACAGTTCGGTACTCTGGGACCAGCAACCACTTACCTAGGCACTGTGAGATTAGGGAGCAACGTCGGAGTAATTTACACTGCTGGTCAGCAGCGGGTGACTCACCAGTTTAGTCTTCATTCATCAGTCAGCAGACTGTGAGCTGGAATCCACTTGAAGATTTGTGAGATGTGGGCATTTGATGACTGCCACCATGCATTGCTTCTACACTACCCGGTACAGACGGATCCCACTTGCAACACGGAAGGCTGTAAATATTTTCCCGTAACCACCCTGACAAAATACATTTGAGACACTGTGAGATATAGCGTGGGCTTAGATGTAAAAACGAACCTAGACAGAAAGCTCTAGAAAAATGGCGAGCGGTGCTTCGTAATACCATCACACTTGGACTGCTTGGGTGAACCATGGAGATATTGTGGCAAACTTTATGTGGCTTGAATATTGAAGCTAAAAGACTCGTGAAAGTGATTCGAAGAAAAGAGTTATTTTTTCACAAGAACATTAGTCTGATAAAAGTTTCGGTGACAAACGAAAAATCCAGCGAATCTACGCGTCAAACAAGTAGGTCTTTTGTGATTGGAGTTTTATGTGAGTTCCTCTACTTGGAAAATGAAATATTTGTCAACTGCTTTATCTAGTATACGGAAGACACCATATAATATTCGGCAAATTCCGGCGTACTCGCAGAACCTTTAGAGACCGGCTATTGTGTCTTGAATTAACTCGTTCTTTCAGGGGGACCAAGGAGCGCCCCGATGCAATTTGGTAAGGCACTAAATTAACATGGTTCAATAAATCTGCAGTCCGTGGGATGAATAAGAAGCACGCTACTCTTGTTTTACCACAGTACCGCAGAATTTACATGTTCGCAATATGTTTGGCGTGAGAGTCATCAGATTTCCACCGTTATCTTGCGCACAAGGTTCCTCGTGCCGTAAGGACCACCAATGAAATATGAGCAGCAACAATCGTCATCCACATAGATTACAATTTACGAACACGCTAACTGAAGTAGGGACCAGATGTCTCAGTGAAGACATAAGGTGGATTGATGTGTCGTTTCGAAGAGTAGAATACATATGTTTGCCTACATAACCGGTTGTTTAACTTGTTCTCCATCACTAAAACTACCTCCATCCACCTGCGAGGGAAACCGGGCACTATTGTCACACATGGAATATCTGAAAAGCTATCCGGCTGTAACTAGATACGTCAAAATCAAATGATAAAAATTCACATTCTGCATGTATTCTGCTTACAACCCGGATGTAACCGTTTTCCTTAAACCAGTGCTAACTGTTTATTGCTGCCGCTTATGCCACCAACAATTGTTTCTACTCAAACAGCCATCGACACTCTAGATGCTAGTTTGTCCGTGTATCTGAGCCGACTTGCTTATTCAGCTAGACAGAGTTGCAATCAGTAGTTTCCTCAATATTTTCTGAAACACATTTCATAACTAACATTATTCAGTGCTCTCCGAAGCCGAAATGTAGCCTCCCGAAACCGGTCACTTGAATTTTGGAAAGGATGAAAAGAAAGTAACAACCACCTTTTCGTTGGCTAGTCCAAGGGAATATTTTGAAATATAGTCGCCACCCGCCATTTGTTATATGAGAGGAATTAGACAGCTTGGCTTTGCTGACAGCAAGATTACCACGATGCGATCTACTGTTTTCTCTTGTAAATAGTAGCTCACGTTTTTATGGCGAGAAAGTTTCGAAGCAGGAAAGACGTACTCATAAGGATTGTACTTCAATGGCAAAATGTTTGCTGGGTAATGGTATTCAGTATCCATCACCTGATATGAAGTNCGGCCAACACATTTTGCCACTCAGAGCAGATAAGGTGAGCAGCGTTGAAGGGGCAGTTGGATGGATATCATATCATTATCGACAGCAGTAGTCTCGATGGATAGGGGAAGCTGGATCTGGACATTGCACAATTGTGCGTTTGAGGGGCAAATCAAAATATGCCGAGGTCGTTTATTAGGAGGCATTATATTCAAGAAACCAAAAAGCTAAAATTTAATTTGCGCTGCTCCCATACATTTGATAAACCTCACTAATGACCTGTTATAAGTAGCACTTCATCGGCACACGAACGCATTTTCTGCGGGCTTCCACACGCAAGCCTCAAACTTTCGTGCTGCTGCGTGATGTTGTGATGAGACTCACGGATTTGGCGTGCCTTTTGATCATACCATTGGCTGATCGGTATCACAAAATTATGAAAACGATTACTGAGGCAGAGATGCTGAGTATGGTCGAATATGAACCTCTCTGGGGAGCATTGTGTTGTGTTTAGTCATGAAACACATGTTAATAGTCGTTTCAAATGGAATATGGAAAAGCTTTTGCGAGCCACATTAAACTGAAGGAAATTATTTAGGACGAGGGCTGCAGCACTTATGTGAGTACTGTTGAAATCCGGATTAATAGATTTATTAGAATCCAAGTTCCCCTAAAAGTATAAACTGGCTTATATATAGGCTTAGACTACAACCTGACCTAGTAAACCACGCAACGTTCTTCTGAGGCCAAATGATGCCCAAATGCATGGGGCGAGGAAGTAGTCAGCTCCGACCAGCTACATCATTTTCGCCGGTCATTTCAATCACTAAACTTTCCTTCTAGTAACAACATGATCGACTCTTGTTGCATTGCTCACTTTGTACAAATTCTTGAAGGTTTAGTTATCCTCGGATTTCAAGAATCTGGTACTATAATGAAGTGTTTAAAGAGATGGTATCCCTTCTGTTCTGAGGCACAAAATGCAGGTACTTCCACACCTGACTTGTAACCCGCACCAGCTAGAGTTCATACGCGGTACTCAATGTTGTTCGTGAGCAAGTTGATCAGAACCAGTTACTTCCAGGCCTTCAGCGTATTATGGATGCCCCAGAACATAGGAAATGTCCGAAAAGTTCATCACGCTAATGACATTGTGGGATATTGTTGAGTGTCTCAACCAGCGGCCCAGTACACATCCTGAATGTCTCAACAGTCGTAGAGTAGTGGATTGTTTTACCCCTACTCGAGATTGTTGCACCACCTACCTATATATCCAAAGGTGACCGTACAGAGAATGATCAGAATATTATTGATCATCACGTTGAAAAATGTGTATCGCCCCGGAGAGAGCTATTCCAATTCCAGACTTTCATTAGCCCTCGCCATCTTATTAGCCGTATCAGTTCATTTGGGGGAAACATACAAAACGAAAACAAATATGCACTGGTCTCATTAGGCCAATCATCTAATGAGGATATTTCAGCTTGGTTCTTCCAGATTTCGTGATATTAGCCAACCTCATTAATAAACTCAGATAACGTGTCATTATGCAGGGAGACCACTGTAGTCACATATATAAAAGAGGCAGCAAGGGCTGGTCGAACTGAACACACAAGTAAAAACTTATTCAATGAGCGCTACCGACATAATTTTCATGATATTCTTAATAATAAATGCAGGTGCGGGCAAAAATTATCCTCATTCTATCGCGAGTCACAGTATGAACTATGGTACTTGGTTGTATGCAAATTCGTTGAGTTATGCACTGGGTGTGTATGAAGTGTACTCAGCTACATGCATCCCCATCCGTCAACAATTTTCTTTCGCCGTCCAGTCCTCTGTTGCTTGATGATGGTAACGATTGTTAGGGCAATTTGTGTTACTACATTTACGATGCAGTTTGGAATCGATTTTTAACTGGGGATAAGTTAACTTGAAGAACAAATGATTCGTGCGTGTTTATCGTTGAAGCCAAGAATGTGATTGGGCGATTATGCTTTTCAGAGAACATCCCCCCTTATACACAGACAGACATCCAAAGATATTTACTCAGCTACGAGTGCTCACTAGCGCTTCATAAACTTTTGAGACATGAGAGAATGCAGTGAGTTATTTTGTCTGAGCAAAATATATATGCAATCTTAGATGGGCTTCCTTCTGCCAGAGTAAACGGTAGCCGCCCATTCTGATTAATCTCCGACCGGCTTTGGTGTCATGATATTGGGAATTCAACTGAGACCACCCAGTAGCTGTTCATATGCTTGACCGTACAGTGGTTTAACCTCTGGAACTGTGATACATTCGGATGTCTTATTGATATAAATAACCCAAGTCACACTGGACAGATCTGTGACATGTTACTAAATATAGGGACATTTTACTTCGTCTACCGCGAGGTCACTCTGGGAACCGCACAACTACTTAGAAGCAACGAAATAGAATTCAACTCTGGTTGGCCATGTGTAGTAATTAGGTCACAAGCGCCAAACGCCAACTTAAAACTGAAGTAAACGTCCGAGGTCACACCGAGCTCAGCAATTCAGTAGAGCATTCAGTAGAACATAGACGTTTATGTGCAGTCCAAAAAGATGGATCTGAGTGTGAGCATCTTGACGGAAAATTAACAGACTGCCAGATTAACCAATTTTAGAAGCTTAATATCCTTCGACCATTGAAATCCCGTACAAACGATACTACGAAAAACGTATGTCATATGGTGGCCCGATTTTGAAACTACTTAACACGATGTCGCTAACGCAGGATGAACTCGATGATGAACATCACCTACAAAATAATATGACTGCATTGTATATGGTTCCGTTTGTGTCTTTCAGTTATCGAGTTGAACAGCTTTTTATCGGAGTACGCCCCATTGTGTATGTCATAGTTATTTTTCCGAAAGTCAGTGAAACCCCATTATACCTTCTAAACATATACTTGCTGAGTCAAGTCGTTCAAAGAGAACATTCAAAGAATAAAGGAACTCCTCAGGCGGATGCCTACATTATTTTATAGTTT
>SJOL01006470.1:43478-105868 GCA_004794785.1 Opisthorchis felineus
ACCACGGATTTCACAATGCCCTGTTACGTGTTTGCTCGTCCCAGAGTACCAAGCTGCCATGTCAAATATTCAGGCGGTTCGGGAATTTAGGTTGCTGCTGGGCTACTCAGCTATTGTGAATAGTACGACGTTTTTTGTAGTAGTCAGGATTCACAAGTCAATCGATAGACAGGAACTGGGGGAGAAGTGGAAATTTTCCTAACTGGTACAGCATTATAATCACAGTGCACTTTGTTTAACACTGTTTAGATGCAATTCGATTGAAAACTAGTGTTTCAAGGAAATTGCTCTAGCAAGGCAGGCTATGGATGAAGAAACAACGCAATATTTTACATGGGCTGGGAAAAGAAGTTCCGAAATTATGTGTACGATATCGTGACTAGAATGCCCGAAGATACGCGGCTGGTTGCATTCCTGCTATACAGTGGAGAAAAAATTGTTATACATACGAAGAACTGAAGTATTTTTTAATGTGCAAACTGGTGTTATCCCTCGTGAATGAGTGAATTTTTCAGTGGGCGAAAGTCTTTATTTGTCTAATTTGCTGGAGGGCGTTACGCGAAAGCCATCGTTACGAGTGACTTCATCCGTGTCAACAATGCGTACACACCATTCCAAACGTTACCTAGTGCTACCGTTCAAATACTCAGTGTAAAAGTGGTTTGCGGCGTTGAACTATCTACCAACCAGTGTCAACACTCTTTTCTAAATAGTGGATCTCATTCTATCCACACTGCCCGAAAACCCCAAAGTAAAATAGAGGAGGAGGATTTCTTCCAGGTTCCACCGAACCTGGACTGTGGCTTACTAGTGCACAACTTACAGAAGTAAACTGTTTTCCTGTTACGATGACAAAAGACTGAGTTATCTAAAAAGAAATATAAGCCGTGCATCCCAGTGTTTAATAAAGTTTTGCGTGTAATGTACAGGTTATCAGTCGTTTCAAATGGAATATGGAAATGCTTTTGTGAGCCACACTGAACTGAAGGAAATTATTATGGACTAGTGCCGCAGCAGTTATATGAGTAGTGTTGAAATCCAGATAAATAGACTCAGTAGAATCCAATCTCTCCTAAAACAATAAGCTGGCCTATATGTAAGCTGAGCCTATAACCTGACCTAGTAAACCACGCTACCTTCTTCTGAGGCCCGGTGCTGCCCAAATGCATGGGACGAAGGTGTAGTCAGCTTCGACCAGTTACGTCATTTTCGCCAATTATTTCAATTTCTAGAATTTCCTTTTAGTAACTACATGATTGGCTCGTGTCGCACTGCTCAGCTAGTGCAAATTCTTGAAGGTTTAGTTGTCCTCGGATTTCAAGAATCTGGTAATGTTTAGTGAGATAGTGTTCCTTGTGTTCTGAGGCACAAAATGCAGGTACCTCACACCTAGCTTGTAACCCGCTCCAGTTAGAGTACATGCACGGTACTCAATGTTGTTCGTGAGCAAGTTGACTAGAGCCGGTTACTTCCAGGTCTTCAGTGTATTATGGGTGCCCTCGAACACAGGAAAGGTCCGGAAAGTTCATCACGCTAATGGCTTTGTAGGATTTTGTTTAATGTCTCAACCAGGGGCCCAGCGCACAGCCTGAATGTGTCAGCATCCATAGAGTAGTGGATTGTTTTACCTCCACTCCAGATTTTTGCACCACTTATCTATGTATAGGAAGGTTACGGTACATAGCGTGATCAGAATATTATCGATCATCATTTCGCCCCAGACAGAGCTATGTCAATTCCAGAGCTTCACTAGTCCTTGCCATCTTATTGACCGCGTCAGTTTATTTGGAGGGAAACATACAAAACAAGAACAAATTTGCGGTGGTCTCATTAGGCCAATCATATAATGAGGAGATTTTAGCTTGGTTCTCCCGGATTCCGTGATATTAGCCAACCTGATTGATGAACTCAGATTACGTGCCTCCATGCAAGGAGACCACTGTAAATACATAAAGGAGGCAGCAAGGGCTTGTCAAACTAGACACACAAGTTCAAACTTTCTCAATGAGCGTTACCGACTTATTTTCTCGATATTATTAATGACAAATGTAGGGGTGGCCCAAAAGTATTGTGCGATTTCCTCATTTTATCACGAATAATTCAGTATTAACTATGGTACTTGGTTGTATGCAATTTTGTGAGTTATACAGTGAGTGGGTATTATGTGCATTCAGCTACATGCATTCCCATCCGTCCACAATTTTATTTCGCCGTCCAATCCTCTGTTGCTTTCTGAAGGTAATGATTGTTAGGGGCGATTTGTATTATTACATTTGTGATGCACTTTGCAAATGATTTTTAATACTGTCCAGGTGAACAGCGGATTGTTGTTAACTAGGGATACGTTAACTTGAACTCCAAACGATTCGTTTATGTTGATCGTTGAAGCTATGAATGTGAAACCACGAAACCTCTTCTCATGAGATAGAAACGTTTCTGGCGATTATGCTCGTAAGATAACACCTCCCTCATACACGAACAGACATTCAACAACATCCCGTCAGTCACGGGTGTGCACCAGTGGTTCATAGCCTTTTGGGACATGAATGAAAGCTATGAGTTACTCGGTCTAAGCAAACTATATAAGCAATTTTAGATGTGCTTCCTTCTGCCAGGGAAGACGGTAGCCGCACACTCTGATTAACCGTCGACTGACTGTCACCACGAAATTAGAAATTCAATCGACACCGCCGGGTAGTTGTTCATATGGTTGACCGTACAGTGGTTCAACCTCTGGAACTGTGATATACTCGGATGGCTTACTGGTATAAATCACCAAGGTCACACTGAACGGATCTGAGACATGTTACTAAATATAGGGACATTTTACTTCGTCTACCGCGAGGTCACTCTGGTAACCGCACAACTACTTAGAAGCAACGAAATAGAATTCAACTCTGGTTGGCCATGTGTAGTAATTAGGTCACAAGCGTCAAACGCCAACTTAAAACTGAAGTAAACGTCCGAGGTCACACCGAGCTCAGCAATTCAGTAGAGCATTCAGTAGAACATAGACGTTTATGTGCAGTCCAAAAAGATGGATCTGAGTGTGAGCATCTTGACGGAAAATTAACAGACTGCCAGATTAACCAATTTTAGAAGCTTAATATCCTTCGACCATTGAAATCCCGTACAAACGATACTACGAAAAACGTATGTCATATGGTGGCCCGATTTTGAAACTACTTAACACGATGTCGCTAACGCAGGATGAACTCGATGATGAACATCACCTACAAAATAAAATGACTGCATTGTATATGGTTCCGTTCGTGTCTTTCAGTTATCGAGTTGAACAGCCTTTTATCGGAGTACGCCCCATTGTGTATGTCATAGTTATTTTTCCGAAAGTCAGTGAAACCCCATTATACCTTCTAAACATATACTTGCTGAGTCAAGTCGTTCAAAGAGAACATTCAAAGAATAAAGGAACTCCTCAGGCGGATGCCTACATTATTTTATAGTTTACGAGATTCTACCCAATGTTATACGCTGTTTTTTATTGTGAACTAAACAAACTGTTGATCGGCTGCTCGTGATTTAACAGTTAATCGTTCAACTGCTAGTCAGAAACGTGCGGGTGCAACTGTCCGTGGAGGCGCGTGACATACGCACTGCACACAATTCCGAATGAGGATGGGTCAGGTGTGCAGTGTTTCTCGGTTTTTTGGTTTGATTTACATTTGCTCACAAACCGAGGTCTCAGTTAAAAAAATATTCATGTCCGTTCGTAATACAGGCAATATCTGGTGCTGTTTGAATGGATATTTTTGATTACATATCGATCGCACACTTTCAAGTCCAAATCAACGAAACTGATATTGCTATCTTCATCTTTGGTATTTATACCAAGCACTTGCACACGGGACGCAGTCAACAGACACGACGGATAATGACTTTTCCAGCGCTGATAAACCGGATGAATGTAACACGCAAAGACATCCGGGAGGACCGCACAAGTGTTTAGTGTGCCACACATCATGCAGTCACCTGTCAGCGGCTAAGAGACACCAGGAAGTGCACGCTAGGAATGCTAATGTCCGCTGCACGTTGTGCAGAAAATTGTTCCGAAGTAAGCGCTAGCTTCAGCAACACATGAGGCGAATTCATGCTAGTGGAACCTATATGGCTGTCAGAACATCGCGTAAACTAGTGGAGGAATCAGAGAAAAAAGGAAATCCATGTCCCAAATGCGGAAAGTGCTTTGCAACTTGGAAGATTTTGCTTCAGCACCGGAACTCGTTACACAGTGAAGATACGCGTCAAAAATGCAACCAATGTGGAGTGGTTTTCTGTCGAAAATCGAATTTGGATCGTCATGTGAGAACCGTGCACAGAAAGCAAGTCTGTCACATTTGTGAGCAATGCGAGCAGACCTGCTTCCGAGTAGATAATCTTAAAAAAACACCCACCATCCGAATGACATTCGACCCATTGATGAGAAACAGACTGATTAATTGTTACACGCAAAACTTTATTAAACACTGGGATGCACGGCTTATATTTCTTTTTAGATAACTCAGTCTTTTGTCATCGTAACAGGAAAACAGTTTACTTCTGTAAGTTGTGCACTAGTAAGCCACAGTCCAGGTTCGGTGGAACCTGGAAGAAATCCTCCTCCTCTATTTTACTTTGGGGTTTTCGGGCAGTGTGGATAGAATGAGATCCACTATTTAGAAAAGAGTGTTGACACTGGTTGGTAGATAGTTCAACGCCGCAAACCACTTTTACACTGAGTATTTGAACGGTAGAACTAGGTAACGTTTGGAATGGTGTGTACGCATTGTTGACACGGATGAAGTCACTCGTAACGATGGCTTTCGCGTAACGCCCTCCAGCAAATTAGACAAATAAAGACTTTCGCCCACTGAAAAATTCACTCATTCACGAGGGATAACACCAGTTTGCACATTAAAAAATACTTCAGTTCTTCGTATGTATAACAATTTTTTCTCCACTGTATAGCAGGAATGCAACCAGCCGCGTATCTTTGGGCATTCTAGTCACGATATCGTACACATAATTTCGGAACTTCTTTTCCCAGCCCATGTAAAATATTGCGTTGTTTCTTCATCCATAGCCTGCCTTGCTAGAGCAATTTCCTTGAAACACTAGTTTTCAATCGAATTGCATCTAAACAGTGTTAAACAAAGTGCACTGTGATTATAATGCTGCACCAGTTAGGAAAATTTCCACTTCTCCCCCAGTTCCTGTCTATCGATTGACCTGTGAATCCTGACTACTACAAAAAACGTCGTACTATTCACAATAGCTGAGTAGCCCAGCAGCAACCTAAATTCCCGAACCGCCTGAATATTTGACATGGCAGCTTGGTACTCTGGGACGAGCAAACACGTAACAGGGCATTGTGAAATCCGTGGTGGGCGCTATATCCTGTCTCACTCTGAGTATTTTTTCACTGCTGATTAGCAACGAATGAGCGACCAGTTTAGTTTTTGACTACTAGTCGGGAAATTGTGAGCTGGAATCCACCTCATGATTCGTGACGTGCACATAGCTGATGACTCTCTACAATGAGTAAACAAATGTGCAGTGCTTCAAAGCAGCAGTTTGAGGGAATTCAAGGTACTACGCCTAATTATATCATACTCTGAAACTGAGTCTTCAGTAAAAATTCGAGTGGGTGTGATGTTGAAATACTTGGCCTAGCCGACCAACATGACACACACACCTGATTCGCCATCTGTTTTATTCAGAATGGAGCGAGCTCGGCTACCAGTGTCAAATCATCTTACGACACAATAACAAAGAAAGCGAAATAATCAACTATACTAATCACGTTGGTATCAGTTGTCTCCACATGGCCTGATATGATGGCGTGCTGTGGGAGGATGCATTGCACGCGTCCCTAGGCTCCACGCCGCGGTGGCGTTCAGTAAATGAAAGTTGCTTATCAGCAAGTCTTTGTGGTGATTTATGACAAACTGTACACGGGTGTTAACTGTGAGCTGATTTGTGTAAATAGCACAAGATTCAGATATTCCTAATGGTCAGTCGACATGTTACCACGTGGTTGATTATTTGTTAGTGGTTGATACTTCGTCTTTGGTGCCAAATAAGTGTGGTCTATCTCCTTCATCTTGTTGTCAATGTCTGCACCGATCAAATTGTGGGAACTTGAATGCATTTTGTGGCCAAATCTCTGTATACTTCGTGCATACTGACACTCGAGTTTACGCTGGCTCACATGGTACGCAGTTATTGGATTCACAGAAACCATTAACTCACTAAGCCAATTCGGCAAAAACGTACGAAATTAGTGATTACAGGCCACCAGGTATGAACTTTATCATCTTGTCTTAACAGAATTTTGGAGAGAAAAACATTATCAATATTAAAGTTGAAGTTTCCTGGATGGTCTTTGACTTTTAAGCCATAATGAATGAACAATACAAAGCGATTACATAAATTCCGCGATGACCTGCAAATTTTTTCACATTCGAAGGCGTTCCTTGGGCGTCGATTAGACATTGATTCAGCAATATTATACACATTTACGCTAGTGCAAATCTGAGAAGTACTCCACGAAATACACCACGCCACCTGTTAATAACTTCGCCCAATAAATGCAACACATGCGTTTAGGGCGATTTACATTGCGTGATAATCCATTCCGTTAAGACCGTGTTGAATAATGGAAAATTAGTGAATTTCGGTTTGGATTTTTTGGTAAACCACGAATACACTTTGAACGACGAACTAAGTTCTTCCTTAAGGTGTGGGCAAGATGCGGAGATGTCGGCTATGACGGGTGGAGCGCATCAAAATGACAGTCATCTATCGATGAAAACGTAGGGACTACCGGGTCTAGGCACATGAGGGCAACCTTGCTTAAAAATCTATGGGGGCTATTTCTCCCATCATTCTGCTCACATGGTCTTGGTGGTGGATCCAGTGGAATCGAGCACACCATTGGAGTGATCACGGGAATGGCATTTTGCATTGTAGGGAGGTATTCTGTCACGTCTGGGTCTTTGGGGATGCCGTGTGAGAAACCTGTCCTAAGTAGGATTGAAATCCTCTACTTGTGAATAAATTCTTCTTCCAAGCGACCTAAACCTTATCGCGATTTTCTTCCACGAGTAGCACATCAACAGTTCTCAAAATTGTTCCTGACGCACTTGAGAACACTCAGATAAATCCGGTCGCTCAAGCTGCTCTGGGTGCTCCCGATTATCAGAAGGTTCCAGAGAGCGTATCACGCTCGGCTCATTTTACGAATTCGGTAGGCGCTTATAACGACGATACAGTACATGTCTTGGTCCGTTGAATCAGTGAAATATTGTTACCCTGCTCCATATGTTGTTGCGAACGAATTTTCCATCATATTAGTTGGGAATAAGCATTTTTATTATTATTATTATTCATGTACCAGTGTTAATTAGCCTGCTGGGGACTGTGTGTCTCAAGGCGACGTACTCACATTAAAGAACATCAGTAATTCTGCTTAAATTATTTGTCCTACACGTTAATTCATGTGGGTCCTTACAAAACAACATAAATGTGCAATTGTCTTCTTAGGCTAATAATATATTGAGATTGTTTAGATCTCAATCAACTAAACCCAGCGATATAAACAAACGTGATCAATAAACTCAGATCACACCGCACCGTACCACAAGACCATCGTCAGCATAAACAAACGGGCATCAAGGGCTGGTCTAACTAAACCCACGCCGAAGTTCTTTTCGATGAATCCTGTAGACTTACCTTTGCCACTATTGTTACTGATTACTATCGCGACGGATAAATTATAGCGTGAGTTTCACCCTTCCTATCACAGTACTACACACTCGGAACAGCGCAAATCGGTTGCGTAATGGTCTCGGTTTACAGCAAGATGCGTAGAGTTATGTTGCGGTCTCACATAGAATATAAGCCAAGGTACTATCCACCAATAATCGTTTCCTCTGTTGCTGGAGGAAGGTAAGTTTTGTTATTGGCAATTTGGGAAACCACATTTAGTTTGCAATTTGGGAGTAGATTTCCACGAATCAGGTGGACAACTGATCGGCATAGCAATGCACTCTCTGTTTTGGAAAACACATATGGCCGTTTCCTCTCTCTTAGCTGGCGTTGATCAACATCTTGAAGCTGGACATTAATGGTGCTAACAATCGTCTTCTGTGGAGGTAAGATCCTTGCCCACGTCGCTGTGTTCATTGGAGGACCTCCTTGTCACCAGAACCCTATTATTACTGATGCTTCATAATAAACTGGAAACATGTTTCAGCTTCCTAAATAGCCTAGCGACAGTTCATGTCCCCGGATTTTATGGAAGTATAACTTTTCCCGGTTACACTACGCGGATCGAAGTTGAAACGCTAGAAATACATACCGCACCAACATTCAAACAGAGGAAAAACAATTTTGGTAACCCCAAAACTGCTCACAAGTAACCAAACCACAATTCCAGTATTCGCGGATTTCCAAGACGCCTTCGGCTCGGTTGAACGTTCTATTCGTGAACACAATAAGCTCATTGTATTTTCAAATTAAACAGACCTGTGGGAGTGTATGGCGAGCTCTCCAAAAACCTCCGTACACAGAGCGGTGTCCGTTATGAATGCCCACTCTCTTCATACCTATTTGCCTTCGTAATCGATGAAATAGTAAGACGACCGCTGGAAGGTATCCAAAACCCCGACGTTTAAACAGACTGTGACGAAAACCCTATCGATCTGGAATATGCGGACGACATAGCCCTTGTCTTCCAAGGGGAAAAGAAGGCGCAGTTGTTTCTGGATGAACTGACGGAAGTCACGCTATCCTTGGAATACACTTTGTAACCACAATGTGTAAGGTTATGCTCCTGGACATGCATTTACTGAATGCGCCACTTACAACCCAGGGCGGGGTACTGGAAGTCTTATTAGTTTTGATTTTAGTGTGATAAATGGGGTAAATGCAGGAAACTTCAAGGCCCGCGATGCGTTTTCTAATTTGAAGCATGTCTGGCGTCAAAGTGACGCATCCTTGAATCCCACGGGACGAATGCTTCGGACTACAGTAGAGGCTGTGAGGTCTGGCCTTTTTGAGCATCGGAACTGAGACTTCTTCAGGTGCTCGACAAATGTTGTCTGAGAACCATAGTTGGTGTGAATTTGTGTCAGCAGATCCGTAACGACGCAGTTAGGAAGCGAGTTTTTGGTTGTACATTGGGAACTTGAATTGAACAAGGTGCGCAGCACCAAAAGGTGTGTTGTTTTGGGACGTGCGTTGCGTATGCGGAACCATCGTTTGCCAAAGAGAGCGCTGTTTTATATGCCCAAATCAGAGTGCCGGAAGCTACTTGCCTTCCAGGATGGGATCACCTGATCCCACTGCGAATGTTTAGGGACGCAGCGAGGTATGCCTGCCAACCGTTGTCGGTGGCCTACTTGTTGTCAGTTTCTATCCAGATGGCCTGAATGAGTGTATGGGAGTGTAGGCACCTTGGAATCATTGTTATAAGCTAGTACTAAGCCCTACACCGTCCACCCTCATTCTCGCTTACACAGTAAGTCGTTAAAATAAATCATGGTTGCACGACAGCGAAGCATCGTGTTGAACACTCATAATGCTGTCGATTGTGATGATGCGGATGATGAATCAAATTAAACATCTTTGGGCCATGTGAACTGACTAGCTCAGGGGGGTTACACAACAGCTGTATATTACTGAGGCCGAACTCAACTCAGAAATTCAACCTGGGTTCCCAGAAATATTATAAAAAGCGCCATCCTGCGACCAAAAATGTTCCCGATTGCTTTGTGATACATAATTTCCTTTTTCCATGGTGACGTTCAAAACTGCAATAATTTAGAGATCTTCCCAATTGGCTTGTGTTGGACATATTACAGAGCATTAGTAGACTCTCAATCCATGTTTCATCCTCACCAACTTAAAACATTCCTGCGCAATGTGTGAGCTCCACCGAAAGGTTGCTTTAGTTTGCCAATTAGTTTGTTACATTTGAGTAGAGCTAGCACCCTCAGCCTTCCCTCATTTTGACACTTCTTCATTGCAAGATGAGAAAATATTTAAACTATCACAGCCGATTGTGACATTCAGTGGCTGGTTGATAGAACCGAAAGCCTTTTGCATAAGTTCAAATAAAATGTATCTAAGCTTGACTATATTGTCGCAAATTGAACGGATTTCTGGTTTTTGCTAATTCCACACACCGAATGTCTATCCTCCCAAGGATCGCCATACAGCTAAATCTGCCAGCAAACGCAATCACGTTAATGCCACCAAGGTATCAATCCAGATTTGAGGGGAGATCACTCAATTCTGGCTAACATCGTAAGGAGTCAGTGCTGAACGATATATACAAAAGAAGAAAATGCATTGGTTATGCAACAAACGATCTTAAAAGCTAGCTTTTCGTGGGTATGCCCGCTCAGTTCCACAGTTGATGTTATCTGTCGAAGTAGCTCTAACGGAATGACCATGTTAGATTTAAAGTGAGATGTACCATCTGTCACGGTGCTGCATATGTGGCATCAAACAAGCATATCACCGGGTATGAAATGGCAAAGACATCAGGGTACACAGCAGACCGTATTCGTGTTTGATTCTTTAACCACCGACTTCTCTGTACTTTAGATAAAGACAAATGATACCACGGAATTAGGAATAGGGTGCTTACTGGACATATTTTTGTGGAACACCCGGTTTATCACTCCAAGACTCACTCAGTCACCGCGAAAGAAACCGTGCTATGCGGCATGTTACGCAAGCTGGGTTACGAACTGGCGAAAGGACCGCAGTAAAAACTTGAATAATTCGGACTGGAGGAAATCCAGAGTGGACAAAATATGACATGGCATTATATCCATCACATGTTTCACCTCGAAATGTGACCAGATATAATCGTTTCACGCTCGTCCGATATGAATATTTTTATACTTCAGGTCACAGTATACGTAAAGCATCATGGAGGTTATTGTTTGCTGTGTAGACTACTCTTGCTATCTATCCTATTTTTGTCCTGTGGAATATTTATTACAGGCTTATATTTTCGTGTGAACAACCAAAACAAGTAACACAACATGGTTTGCCGTTTCCTCTTGTGGAGATGCTCGCAATTTAGACATACGAGATAATATTCACGTCCGGGTCTGCACAAACAAGATAGACAGTCTCGAGTATGAAAAAAACTGACGATTTTGTAGACCACGAAATTTCCAGGCACCGCAGGCCATCTCAGCGCTCGGTTGCAATGAGGTGCCGTATTATGGAAAGCGACGCATCCAATGAAATGTCTCACATATTTTGATGCATTTGACATGAAATATTATGTTTGTTCCAGGAGCGGTGTTGTGCTGCTTGCTTTCGAAGTATGCTCCCTATACCATATTACCCCGAGATCTTGTCAAACCCAGTTTTAACTTCTATAGAACATCGCACATAGCATTTCAAAGTATGTGTATTCTCACTTGAGAATTAATGTGCAAAATATGCCATCGCCCTTAGAAAATATTTCACTCGGTACTCTTGCAATCGGCCGCATTTGAGCTTGCGAGAGTTTGACTGAACATTTAAACCACATTAGCCAGTGGGATTCTGGTGAGCCATCTGTGGACTTGTTTGAAGTGCTCCCACATTCTCTACTACACAGGTACTACAGAACAATACGTACCAGTAGATATCATACATAAAAGCGATTCCGGCGCCCATTCCGTATGTCTGAGATCTAAGTTGTTGCCGATTTGGTGCAATGTTTTTCGGTTTCCTTGTTTTTCGTATGATGTCAAAAATGCGGTGAATAATTGCCATGCGGGGTACATTATGTTGAACTTATGAGAAGGTCTCGACATTTTGATGGGGTTTTCGTCCTCGAACTGAAAAGAAGGCGTAAGATTTGTCGAGAAACACTGCACATCTATTGCATCCTTACTATGTTTCCCCAGTTGTGCACATTTTCGGAATTTCTAGGGCGATTCGAAGGTTTATCCGTTGGGATTTACCTCCGTTCGGCCTTGAGCTGCCCATCATCGTTTTGAAGATGGATAATGCATAATAGACGGGGTGTCTTAGCTCATGTCACTGGGTGGTAGGTGTGCTGAGGGGGGCAGAAAGCCTGTCAATGGGTAACTCCATTACTGTCATCCCTCCCTAATGGTCCGGAGCCTTGCAAACACAAGCCATTTCATGTAGCACAGTACGTCTAAACCAGAACGCCTGTGGCCTTGTGGAAGATGATTGTCAGGTTCCTTTAGTTCGCGGATGTAGCAAAAATGTGACCAAATAAGTTGTTGCGCCCCGGTGGCACAGTGAGATGACTTGAAATTCACACACAAATTTCTCCCAACACAGATTGCAGAACTTGCACTTACAAGCTGCGATTATCTGTAAAAACTTAAGGTGGTATAATGAGTCCTTTGGAACTGAGAGTAGAGATCGATTAATCCGACTGTGTGAAATCCGACTGGTCGAAAACCGACCACCTGGCAAACACGTACGCTTTGCAATGTATGACAAAACGCTCTGCTTACCAAACCTCAGGCTTCAAGTGTCCCGAATGAGAAAAACCTATGTTAAACCTGATAATGCAAACAGCAATGGAATTACAGACTCAAACTATGACGAACTATATTACTGATCCAACTCTTTCACGAAACGATGTGTAGGACTGGTAAGTCGAACTCGATCTATCCACTAAATATCATGGTAGGAAAACGAACAGGAGGGAAGATGAATGAATTTTGGAAGAATGCAATTCATTGTAGGTTTGTGATACATTGAAAAAACCGAAGATATTTACTTAAGCCTGATTTCACTGTCTTCACGGCATTCCATGTGAGTTGGACAAACATTCGTATTACGTCAGCCGCGGAGTATGCATCAGTGCAATTGCGGGAATCTAACCCAAATCGTTTTGAAACTGCAACCCAAAACACATAAGTCCGTGTGTAGTGTGATCCAAACCGACCACTGTTACTAAGTTGCAGACATTTGCCGTGAATCAACATACATTTAAAACCGCCACTTCAATCACACCCAATTTATTTATTGCATATCGCAGAGCGTCGATGAACAGAGCAAGATTTGCAGGGCAATTTTTATGTGGTCTGTAACAGGCGCTACACCAGGGTCGACCAATGCAGCCAAAATGGAAAGAGGAAGCTGCCTATGGATCCAATAAATTTGTGCCGATTGCCACACTCGGCGAAAAGCTCAAGGGCCATCTGATCGATCAACAGTAACTACATCCCAGCTAATAATACTTCGGCACATTGACTACACTGAGGTTTTGTATCACGCGGCATTGCTTTCAAGACACCGAAAATTGGGACAGATGCTCGCGTTCTCCCATAGATGTGATCAAGTTTATTAGTGACCTGATACAGACAGCAGTCCTTCGACACATGAACCGATCCAACGCTAGCTTCCATACGCAAGCCCGAAACTGTTCCATTTCCGAATGGTTTTTCGTTAACGCACATCAAACAAGAATCATTTCTGAACATACCGTTACCAAATGTGTTTCTCAAAATTCTAAGGACTTCTTCAGACTCTAGAAATTTTTCTCTCTGCTTCAAACAGTGGACAACGCGCCATTTAATTGCAGACATTGATATAGGCTGATGTACCGAGCAAAGTTGAAACGGAACAACTCTCAAGAGCAGTATATATAATGTCGGGTGAATAGGCATACATCATGAAAATCGTCTCGACCAGAATATCCGCCATCCTTTGTTCGCTCCTCTAAATTGAAGGGGAACATCAGAAATGACCATTGTGGCTACCTTATGAGTAGTGTTGGATCACGATGTCCAAAATTTGTGAAATACAGATTAAAAGCCTCATGGGGAATCAATTTTCATGTCAGAATACCAGCTGGATAAGCCGACCTAATAAGGCCTACCATGTTATTATGAGATCGATTGTAACCCAGATGCTTGCAGTGGGGAAGTAGTCAGCGTCGACCAGCTACAATAACGAAGCTCATTTTCTACAGTCATTTCAAGTTCGTAAATTTTCTTTTAGTGAGGGCATAGTTTGCTCTTGTTGCATTACTCACGTAGAAAAAGTTCTTGCGAGTCCAGTATTGGTTGAGCTGTGTGGATCTGGTACTATGAATCCCCTTTTTTAGATTAGTATTCCTTGTGCATTATGGCGATTATCCTAATCGGTCTCCACTAACTGCGATTCCGCACAAGCAAGAGCTCATCAGCGCCACTTAATATTGTCCGTCAGTTTCTTCAAGAGAACCACTTACTTCAATTCCTCTAGTAGACTCTATGTGCACCCAAATAGAAGAGGTTCCCAGAAAGGTCACCACGCAATGTCATTGTAATATTTTGATCGGCGACTCAACTACCACCTCAGCCGCATGTGTCGACTGTGGTCAACTGTCCGATAGCAGCAGATTAATGTTAATTTACTCCACACTGTGGTCCCAGCGGTCTTTGTGTCAGAAATAACACACAGGTTGAACTGAATAGTATTGATTATTCTTCCAGAGAATGTTGATACGGTTTCATAGTCTTATTAGTACTCTCAAGCTTGGTGGCCATGACATTTCATTCGAGGGGATTCATGCGAAATGAAAACAAATATGTTATGGTCTCCTCAGGCCAATCAGAAAATGATAAGTCTTTGACTTCGTTCTTTCAAAATCGATGAAGTGAGAAAACTTGGTTGATAAACTCGGATTACATTTCCATACCACAAGACCTTCACAAGCAGACATATAAAGCAGGCACCAAGGCTGATAGAATTCGACACAAGCTTCGAGAACTTATCCAATGAGCGTCATCGGCTTCATTAAGAGAGTATTGTGCATAGCGAATGTTTTGGCGGTCCAGAATCATCGTGAGTTTTACCCTTCTTATCACATGTCATGCTGTGTTAACATTAGTACTAGGCCGTGTGTAAAGTGCGTTGAATTATATGGTGTGTTTTCAAAATGTATTCAGCTGCGTGCATTGGTCTTTTTCAACCATTATCGTTCGCAATTACTCCCTGTTTTCTTTGCCGAAGATAATTTTTCAGGAGCATTCCGGGAAACCGTTAGTGAATATGGACTCTCTCCCCTGAACAACGCTCATATGGTTTCCTTGACCCTCACTGGCATCCAATAACGCCATGAATTTGGACCAAGTTTCTGTCAGCAAACCTCTTCTACAGACGTGTAAATGTTTGAAATATTACATCTGCTGCTTCCACTCAGTTGAACCTAGACACTTACGAGCGATTAACGGGCTGTTGATTTTACTGATTTCCTGAGCCTATGTTCCAGGTGGACAAACTACGCAAAAGTGTATAACTGTATTTTGCATGATATCTTCTATTTCATTCAGTTATACATTTAAAACAGATAGTTTTCGCGGTACGCCCCGTTGGGTGAGTCTCCATTTAATAACTCATCATCTTTTTCTTCACGGTTTTGATGTCTGCATGTACTCGTGGTCAGTATTTGTTGCGGAAAACTAGCCCGAGTACTCGAAACTCTTTCACGCAGTAGTCCGGCAGTACGCCAGAACGAGGTTTCGGTATATTGCTTGATATTCATCCTCAAGTATGCTGATGAAATCTGGCAAACATATGATGACTTGATGGATGTCTTCCCGCATTCTCCATTGTACAGGCACTACAGAAAATTATGCACCATCAGGCACTATACTTAAAACGGACTCTAACGCCTCTCCCATACGCCTTAACACTAAACTGTTGGGAATTGGGTAATATCAGAGGTGCACACTTCTCCAACATATGATGAGTTCAAACTCACGACCTGCGAGCTATTAGTTGAAGATTGAATTCCTCGATCACGAGCTATCTGTCGGCGCAATGATTAATTCAGAGCTGGGTGTAACACAGCACCGTTATAGCTGTACAAATATCTTCTGTAGCATGAAATAGATCATGTTTGTGTCAACTTTTTTCTAGTTTATAGGTGGGCCACATGCAGTTACGCGCAAAACTCCAAGAGTCAAATTGTTCGAATGGAATTTCACCAACATATGCCGTTTTAGGAATACACTAATTAGAAAATATGGACGTCGCACAAACCTCGAAGTGTGAGATTACGCTGGATTTTATTCATTCGTTTAGGAATTACTGATTCGAGACAAAACTCGTCGCAAATAGTTCGGCAGGAAACACAATTTCCTCATAAATTTCTCCCAGGCAAATAGCTGTTCCGCAAGACTGTCGAATTGTTGCATACATATTTGTTCATACTATTACTGATCCGTAAAAAATAATTTCTGTGCACGCATTGAATATTAGGATACGGGCCATTTTTGAATCCTATTATGTTTGGTCCCTCATTCAAGATTTTATCGTCATATTTCGCCAAAATGAAGATATTCATTCTGTTGGCTGGTTTCTGACGTGATGTTCAAGAGTTTGTCTTGGATTGGTACTTAAGCGAAACAAATGAGGAATGTAGGTTTTTAGTATGTCATGAAGAACTCTTTGGTAAACGTTACAAACGGAATGTATACATTTTGTGTACAACCAATTTATAATGCAGTACTCATTGTATTGGATCTGTAACTCGGAACTGGCACTAAAATATAGGTCTTTTTACTCTTATCATGTTGAACATTTGTCATGAAACATATTCCCAGATGAGGCGAAAAAGTCGATTACTCATGCCGCAAGGTCTCTGTCTCCAGCTGAACGAAATTATGGTCAGAGTGAATAAGAAGCGCTAGCCATCATTTTTGGGGGAAGAGAGTTCCACAAGATGCTTTATGGACGATACTTTACGCTTGTGACGGATCACAAACCATTGTTCGCCATATTCAGTTCCAAGAAAGGTATCCTATGCTACACAGCTAACCGTCTACAACAATGAGGCACGATTTGGCTCGGCTACAACTTTACCATAAAGTATGTCTCAACCGAGAAAATCAAGCAACCCGTCGTGCTAAAGCGCTTGATTGCTCCCCCATGAGTTGGAAAAAGAAGCCACCATCATGGCACCCGTGCCGTCGAACCAGAAGTCCTTGCTGTGGTGTTGTTGACCGTGAAAATACTCCCCGTGACCTTTGACGCCGTCCAAAATGCCACCAAAAATGCCAGCATATTACATAAGGCAATGGAGTACCCTCATTTCAGTTGGCCAACAACAGGGAACTCCGGAAACTTTTTCAACGACGGCGTTCATTATCTGTTATCAGTGGCTATCCTCCCTTTGGTGACCGGATCGTCATTCCTACCGAACTTCACCGCGTCCCCTGGTAAAATTTCACAATGGAAATCCAGGAATAAGCCGCCTGAAGTCCCTTGCTCGAGGCTATGTTTATTAGCCCAGTGTGGAAGAGCACATGGAGCAGGTTTGTCAGATATCTTTTATGGCGCAACTGCTCATAAGTGACCCAATCGATAGTCCCTGGAGCCGTGGACACCGCCAGGTAAGCCACAGTCGCGCATCCATTCGGATTTTGTCGGATTAGTTAACGGACAAAGCCTCCTCCATCGTTGTCGATGTATTCAGTATGGGTCCTGAAGTCCTCATTATATACGAGACAACAATAATGGCAACCATCAATAAACTGTGGCATTTGTTTCCAATATTCGGCATCCCGGAAAACATTGTGTCCATCAAGGGTGCTTAGTTCACATCCCATGTGTTTGGCGAATTCGTTCGAAGAACATCATCACACGTGTTACTTCCAAATCATTCCATCCACAATCAAACGGTCTAGCTTAACGATTTTGTAGACACTTTTATAAGCGCGCTGACGAAAGAAGAATAGAAAAGGACCACGACATAAGTCCTGGATACATTCCAGCTGAATTATGGAGCAACGTCTAATCCGCAGACTCCAGAGGGCCGCGCCCCTAGCACAGGCTTCAATGAACAGGCGGTTGAGGTTTACCCATGACACTATCATGCCAACACTTCCGTGTTTTCAATCACCAAAAGGAAGGAAATCAACGATCAAACCTGGAAACCATGTGCTTAGGAAAGACTATCGCCCCGGGACCAGAAGAGTGACGGTTGGAGTCGTCCACAGAATACTCGGTCAGGTGATCTGCAACTTCCAGGTAGGATCATTGATATGAAAACAGCATGTCAATCGTCTACGGACGACTGAGTCTCTTGTCTCAAAAGTGGAATAACATGTACTAGAACTCAACTAGCTGCTTGAAAAAGTTCATCTCTCAAGATCCCCAAATATAGCCCAATATAACCACGGAATGCCCGAAATCCACTGATACCCTCAACTCCACCAGCTGATGACCAGACAAACAACGCCCTCTCAATGTGCAGCGCTTGACAGCCTTGTATCTAAGCCAGACAGCGCAAGACTGCACGGCACCAAGCTCTGACACTCTCCCTCCATTATAATAACTTGAAGCTGCTTGAATGTTGCACTCACGCTCTCACACTGGCTGGTTTGCAATAAAGGTGTTCTGCTCCTTATCGGTGGGTCTTTTTCCGGCACTAGGCACTGGATCATAGAAAGCAGTCAGATATAACAGATTGGCCGCTCAGGCAGATATAACAGTTTTATGTGAAAAAAACATTCCGAAAAATAAAACTTGCAAGTCCCCACTCTGAGTCGCCTTCAGCTGACTTCTATATTATGATCATAACCTAAAGAATGCTTTCACATTCCAGTTATGCTTTGGAGGCAGAAGTACAGATTTACCTTTGTGAATGCGTTTGCTACTCCCTGGCGGCTGCTCTGCCTAGTACAGGTCAACCGATGTACGAAGACGTCCACACTTCAGGTGTGTTCAATATCACAAGTCCAGTTGGTTACTGGGATGTCATTGGATTCCAATAGTCCAGAGAAAACTGAAACTAGATTGGAAGCGCAGCCGGGTCCAATGGAGAACTATTAGATGGATCCACGCTCCGAAATCTATGGGAGACCACCAAGCAGGGGTGGTAACATACATCCGTTCGAATCTGGTCCTTTGGTTTGGATGAGTAATGTGACACGTGGTATCCAATGGCAGATAAGAGTGCCGATGTTCCTGAAGTTCACACATTCCTATACACTCAACAACCAATGGTTCCGGAAACCTGACCGTCACTCGCTGAGTCATCTGAAGTTCACATTGAAGACGATCAATAATTTAATTTTCAACAACACACGCAATATTTAGTTAATGACATTTTGAACTGCACTTCACTAAGCCACCAACATTGCCATAAGTCGATGTGTTACCGTACGTCGCTTTAACATGCTTGCGGTTGATCTATCATACTAAAAAACGCGAATGGTGGAAAATTGTGGAAATATTTATGTTTCTGATAAAGTGTCAGTTGATTGTGATTACTCCGTTTGATACGTAATATCGGTCGCACTGCCCGAAGCCCCATTGTTGGTTCATCACTCAGTGATTTATGCGGGCTGATCAAACAAAACTTGAATTCCTAAGGGGAGAAATGCCTGATATAGCGTGAAATAATACGGGACCTAGAAGCACGAACAATAGTAGGGAACCAAGTGGCAACCCAAGCCACAAACATGGACACGCATATGTGAAATTTAGATTACCGTTTCAGAAAAATAATTAAGAGTCAGCGCACGCTAGTTGAATAAATATAGTAAAGCTGATACTGATTTTTCAACCGATTTTATTTTTGCCAGCAGTTGTACACGCGACGCATACAACTGAAGGAACGGAGGACGATCGATACTTTGCTGATCGGCCGGACGAACCAAGGAAACAAAAAGATCAGGAAGGACGTCACAAGCCTCTGATATGCTAAATCACTTCCATACCCATCGATGGCTAAGAGACATCAAGGCGTACACCCTAGTCCAGCTGATTTGCGTTGTAGATTGTGCGAAAAACCGTTCGGGACTGAGCGTTGCCTTCAGCAGCATGTAAGCAGAGTTCATGGCACTCTAGGTAACCAGTGTTCTAGAACATCAAGTACAAAAGTGGGAGAATCGGAGGAAATAAGAAATCTATCTCCTGAATGTGGAACTTGCTTCTCAACTTGGGAAGATTTGTGTCAGCGTCAGCGATCGGTCCACCGATAGGAAGCTTGTCGGCAATGCGAGGAGTGTGGTATTTTATTCCGCCGAAAGTCAAATTTTTATCGTCATATGAGAAACATGCACGCAACAGCAGACCATCACATTTGTATGCAATGTGGAAGATGGTGCCATCGTTCAGATGTTCTTCGGAAGCGTGTTAAAACCAGTGAGGCCTAGCGGCCTTTGACTGTCAGGCTAATGGCAAGGGTTTCAAACATTCTAACTCGTACGGTGGAGTGGAGGAATCAGCAATAGGGATAAATGGTGGCAGGAATCGAAGAATGACGGTGTACAGTAAAAAATGTTGCGACCCACTTGTATCGCTGTTGGAGTGGAGTGGTGTGTGAAAGTTCTTTGGGAGATGGATTTGGTGATAACCCACGCGAACTGTGCAGAAAATGGCTGACGTTGTAAGGAGCACAGTGGAATGGCGGCTACCAATGGGACAATGGTAGTGCATTATATCTAGACGGCGTCTGAGCATTAGTGTGAGCTACCACGTTGAGCGCGATGTTGCAAATGTGTGTGGGCTGCGTAGCATATATATATATATATATATATATATATATATATATATATATATATATATATATATATATGACGGAGGAGCAGCTTAAGTGCCTCATTTTGTACGCGGTCTCCAATCGTCCAAAGATGTCGCCGAAACCGACTAGCTGGCGTAAGGATCAAGCTCAAAGAGTATTACCAAAGCTCCGTTTAAGCCCATTGCTGGAGTATACAATGAAGCGTTTGTTGGCGAACAGGGCTTATTGTGCACAATAATTCTGGATTGGGAATGTAGCTAAACACGCAATGGTTATGATACGCATGTACGTCTGTTATGTCTGTTGGATAGGGAATACAATAATGTTTGCCTCAATTTTGGAAACAATAATGGTGACTTACCCAAGGGCGCGTACGCTGAAAACAGATTGTTCAACTCTATAAGTGAAACATGGAAGAAATCATACTAAATACGGTTGTATTTATGCGTATACATCGTTCATCAATGAGTCCATACGTTACAACATGCTCACTCAACTTCACTTGAAATTCGGTCCACTACGTTGAAGACCTTCTGCGGAGTTGCTTTTCAGGGAATATGTGACTACATGGGGATTACAATGTAGACATATATTGGGCTTTTAAATTCAGTAAAACCGACGGTCTGGTAGCCTTTAATCAATGTACTCATACTAAGATAAATTTCCGTGAACACCCAAGATCTAATAACTGTCTGCGCTGAGTGCGAAATATGTGAAATATTTTCGCATCTAGAGAAGGACGTGTGTTAGCACGTGTCACTTTCGAAATAATAAAGCGATTAGAGCGCCAGATTTACTCCAAGCCAGCTCTGAACTCCAGATTAGAAAAACGGTAAGCACTCAGAATTTTACTTGTGGAATTGTCCAGCAATCACTTGAATATCGATAAAAAGCCGTAAGAGGCACCCAATGGTATCCAAAATTACTCGAACCAAACAACATACGGCAAGCAACATATGTAGCAATCACAAAGCATATTAATTGATGGGGTCCAGCGCATACAGCTGGATGTACCCTGTACATGGCCACGGGCCAATTAAACGGGGTTTCTCAAAATCCAAGTCCATTACGGATAGCCCATTGTAGCTGTTAGCATTGTATGGCATGGGATAATAAGGATGGAACTCGCAATGGTTTTGGGCTACCAAAACATATGTCATTGATAGCAGCATCACAACTACGTCCATGAGAAGCATTGGAACACAACGTAGTTTCACGCGTGTCTATGTGAACCAGGCCTTGTTGACCGTTTTATTAGTTGGGTTACGGTGGTACCCGTAGTTTATTAATCAGGTTTGGTAATATTACCTAGTATTGGCAGAAGGAAGCCAAAGCCTTCTTATTATCTAATTGGCCTAATGAGACAATTTCATATTCGATTTTTTGTGTGAATCCCTTCTAATTAACTGGCACGTCCAATATGTTGGAGGGAACTAATGGAACTCTGGCTTTGGAATACCTCCTTATGAGGCAAACCACATTATTTGGAAGGATAATTAACAACAGTCTGTTCAGGCTGTGTACAGTCTCCGATTGATACGAAATCAGTGGGGCCATGGTGAGGATTTCGGTAATATTAATTCACTGCTCTTGGGCTGTCGGGACATTCAAGATATGTATGGAATCCGCACAGCTAGAAAAAAACGGTTTAAGATCGCATGTATTTTTTTGGTCTGGATGGGCATCTCTTCGGATGTAAAGCACAGATCCGTTAGAGTAGGTATCGGCCAAACAGAGCGTCCGAATCAGGTATTGCCGAATGTCAAATCTTGGGACGAAGAGGGAAGCGGAAGAGATCAGTCAGGCTTGGTGAGTTTTAGGAAGAATCAGACAGGACGCAGGCCATAAATCGAGAAACATGAATGTTTACCAAGATTAGGGTGGCGACAACAAGTGACTAAATGAGACCGGATAAGGGTAGATTTGTACTTAGTAGCCCAGCGATGAAAGAATATCTAAGCTTGACAATATTAGCTATTATAGTACCAGAGGCAGAAAAATCATTATAAGTACGCAGACACGAGATGTGGTGAGGGGAATCAAATCAAAATCAAATTTTCGAGGTGGTTGACTAGTTTTTCTGGGGCTTATTCCGTGGTCGCCAGTCCCCGAGGTACTGGTATCAGCTTCAATCAACAGCGAAGAAGCCTCTAGCCGCTAGCCTTTTATGCTGGTAGTAAAGTTTTCAGGAATCTCATTGCGTATATATTATTCAATTGCTTTTGGTATGTTTCCACCCCTGAGAGCAGTAGGTGGTGTTTGTTTGGTTTGGTTGACGAGGTGGGCTCTGGAGCGGTGCAAACCCAATTTTGACGAAGGCAGTTACAGCTTCGCACATCGATGTAAGCCCTGGGCATCGCAGAGTATCTTCAGGCTATCCCATGTGTTCTTTCTTTTGAGGTCATGTTATGATTTTCAGCAGCTATTTGGAGAGCCACTGAGTGCAAATCGGTCAAGTTTAGGAAGGGGCGAATTTGAGAGAACAGTGCTTTGCCAACGTGAGTACCAGATGGCACGACTTGAATAAGACCCAACGTGCAGCGATTCGAAACGACATAATCCATGGCTACAAATGATATATTGTTTACCTAGTTGTTTGCTGATATATTCGCCGGCCTTGGCAATTCAATTACAGTCGTATTGTCACCAATCGTGAATACATCATTGATGTAAGTTTGAGTGTGTCCAAAACGCACACACGAAAATAGAAACATAAGTAAAGGGAAATTGGTTGGAGATTTTCAACGATCTGGGTTTCATCGTCTGATCAGGCATTCAGAAAATAGTTACCGGTCCCGCCAGCATGAAAAAAACCGATCAGTCTAGAGAGCAATTTATGTAAGTCGTTTTGATGTGTATTTGGCTGTTTGATCAGCTTGTTGCTTATTAATTTGTCGTGTCATTTTTTCGTTGTTGTGAATATTTTCAGGCGTTTCCTAAGAGCATAGAAATTTAGCGTACATGGTTGCCTGTTGCTCGCATATCTATCGTGCAGATTGTGGTGTCGCTCAGCCGCCGAAAGTTGAGGGAATGGTTTGCTGCATATTAAAAACTTTTGAGGTCCTCAGTGATGTGTTAGTTTGGTCCGGTCATTAGTTCGATCAGCCATGGATCAGTCATCATCCGTTCTGCTTGCTGACCAATGTGTAAATCTACTGGTTAACCAAAGTGGTGAGGAAAATATTGTCAGTTTCATTGTACTTCCTCAGCTGGTGTTTACTGACTGTAACAACCATACCTATGTGTGCTAGGCATCGACATTTCAAACCGTACGAATCGCTGCTTACACGTGCAGCCGTTGCTGTGAATTATAAGCAGTGCTCCTTTCACGAATCTCGGTAGAGGTTCGAACTCGCAGCCACTTGATTAATATTGAAAGCTAAAGCGTTCGATTGCGAGCAGCTGATCAGTACTTTGGTTAGTTCGCAAATAAACGACATAACGACAATCACTAATTAATTACGGGATTCACGTATCGGATTAATCCTTCACTAACTCCTTGAGTAACATAGTCTCACCTTTAACATATGCGTGACTTGTGAGTTATCCTTCCCTCGGAGCCAATTCGAAACTGCTAAAATGATGAGGTGTGTTAGAGTTGTCCGCTGTCCTTTCGTTGTGTAGGTCAACTGGAGAACTGTATACAACACATGGATGAACACAGCGATTTAACTCCAAAGAGATTAACGTGTTTAACTCATTCCTAGGATGCCTCTTTTTGTTTCATTTACATATCTGTGTAGTCATAGCTCATGTGGTCGCTGTGTTTACTGCTGATGAATGAATGCAGCTGGAATGATGAAACAATTTCATTATCCAGTATGCAGTATTTTCCTTGTTTGTTCCATGATTTCAGATTCGTTGCGTTGATCGTCGTCGTCATGTGGTGCTTGAGATGCTTTAGTGGTTTGTGGAGTTCTCGTGATCATTCGACTCCGTTAGTGTGGATTGTCTCATGCAATTCTGTTGGTCTAGACATATGTGGGAGTCACATCAACGTTTTCAGTGGAAGCCCTCTCCGCACTTGAAAAAATTGCAATAGCCATAGCTAGTTTTGCCTCGCTGCACCTGACTCATGTGGGAAAAGTAGCAACTTACGGTGTTCACAAAGTTGAACAGAAAGGGTTTGCCCAAAACAACTGGACCAATACATCGGCAGTCATTGGCTGCGAAAGTCAGCAAGAAGATATTGCTCAATTTGCGACCATCTTCACTGTCATCATTCGTTAGAGTACACGGGTCACATCGCTTAGCAAATCCAACAGAAGTTATTTCTGTTCCAGCCACCAGTTTATAATTATTTGTGTGGTATAAACTGTCAGTGGTTCTAATGGTTTGCCACTAGATTATGGTGCCATTTTAAACTGGATCCATCCGACAGATGAGTTTCACTTTTACTTCGCTTTCACTAGTTCCAGGGATTTCTGGCCAATGTTCTGGGATATCGTGGTCAGATACCAGTTGTTACCTCATCATCCACAACGACCACGTCCCGCAGCTACACATAAATACAGCCCGCAATATAGCATTAGAGGTCCAGCGATATGCCACAGATGGCGAGAATTTCGAGAAAGCTCACGGTCCGGGAGTCCTTCAGTATGGAATATCAATCGGCAGTCCTAAATTAGCTTTCAGTAAAGCGCAACAACATGCGCAGAAAGAATTTACGTCTGCAATGACAAAACGTGTTTTAAGGATTTACGAATTCCTTTTTTTGCATGCACAATCAAAACAGGTAGATACAGCACGACACTAAGCCAGCTTTGAACGCCACCTCAGAAATTACGTACTACTAAGCAATCAGGTGGGATTAAGCTCGTGAAGTGCTTTTTTAGAGAAACCCGGTAGCCCATGCAGAATATCTCAGTAGGGTTACATTACTTCAGGTTTCTTTTTTCCATTTGGGCCTGGCAAGCCATTCACACGAAATGTCTGACGTCAGTTGAATTTGGGTTGAACACTTACAACTAATTACGCTGTTATCATAATTTGTCTCCATGTACAGTGTCATAAAATGTCTGTCCATGTAAAGGACTGTAGCTGAAGCACAATGACGTGTACTATGTTCCAACTGCGTTGGAAAAGGTTTCTTGACGGCAATATTTATCACCTTCGTGGCGTTAACGAAGCCCACAAATGTGTTCTCTGGTGGAGAGTAACAATACTTACCGCCCATAAGCTTTTCACTTGAATACTAGAAAATCAGTTCAAAAGTGTGACTCACTTTGGTTTCCCAGATTACCACTCAGAAACATTTCCTTCGGGATGCAGCAGAGGAGGCATTCACGAAGGATAACGATTGATGGAGACCAACACAATTAACTGAATACATTTTATTTGCGATCACCACAAGACTCTATGCATTTGGCTTTTAACCGAGACCATCGTCATTCTCATACGGAGCTCGTTAGGATCATGTTGGGGTGTATGGTAAAACTAATTCACTGCTCTACTTCTGTAGACAATCTCAATGTATGTACCTGGAAATTTATTGGGGCTCCAAACATAATTTCACGATGGCGTTTTGCGTGGTGAACATTCTGGAACCCTCTGATGTTTACCAGCAACCAGAGAAAACTGAAGAACTGGAAGTAGCCGGTTCTCTCAGATAGGTAACGGAGAACGATGATTACCGCTGATGTGCTTTACCTGTAGTGAGGCTCCCGGTGACGCGCGAACTCAGTATCACAATCGCCTGAATGCACGGAGAGTGCCATTCGGTTTACCTCGCATATGTTCTTACATAGAAATGGATAGTACATTGCCGTGAGCCCATTCAAATGGATTTCATGAATACCAGTGATCAACAGGACTGCTTTTGACGAACGAATGAGACACTGGTATAGCTTGTTTGATGGCATCGTTTATGCCATTTTGAAGACAGACTCGACTCTATAACGCACAGCGTTCACATACGAAATCTGTAGAGCTAAACTGGTTGGCATGTGGAATCCGGGCTAAAAATGTTAGGGTTTTGAAAAATTAATAATACGTTATTTTCGGTGCATTTCAGTAAGGTTTTGTCCTATAATTTCCGCAATTTGTGTGCCCGTACCTCCAGTTGAAAAGTATAGCCATCATTCTGGTGTCTAAATAAGCCAGCAACATAAGTACAGCGCTGCCCGTAATTCACTCATGGAATGTATAGCACCCTGTAACAAGTTGTTTGGCTGCTGGGGTTTAAAAATTTACAGATTGAAGATTCAGATGATTGTTGAATATTCTGTGCTTCTGAGATAACAACGACCTGGGATGGAGTTTGAATTGTGTGACACGATGAAAGTTAATCCGGGCTACTTACAGTGACACCTGCCCTGGTGGAGTATCCCGCTATCGCGATTGTCATCATTTATCATGTGATAAAGTTATTGACGACTGTCGCCCAAGTTGGTAGCGAAATGCGACGGCTGACCGCTTTATTCTCTGAAGTAATGCATACTGCATCCTTCAAAAATTGGGCACCAAGCTCGGGACGGATAGAAACGTCGTTGATAGTGGAGCATTTTACGTGACAGATTTTCAAGTGAGGATGAGTTGCGTGGTCTACCTCGAGGCATGCAACAACAAACAAAGAAATACGCACGAATCTGTGCTTAGTCACCGGGCTTCCCTAATTCAAAAGCTTACAAGTATTCTGATCAGCAGTGCTGCAAATCATGTTTGTCCCTCCAGGTTAGCAGAAGCAGATGACAGCTAAATTGCTGTATGTTGCACTGGACCGAATTTATGGTCGTGGATTTCCGACACAAAACTCTTGATGGGCTACCAAGTTAATACGAATTTGCTGGTCGTCGTGTAGTTCATTCAGTGAATTTTGCCATCCCTGATTAGCAACCGTCTGTGAGCGCTCAGCGAATCAGTTGCAAAAGTAGAGAACATTATGTCTGGGTAATCTACAATTGTAACTGTTCAATAATGGCGCTCATGCATTGCAAAAACACCTCTAACTCCTCTGTAAAACATGGGAAATGGAAGACATTTCGAAAAATGTCAAGAATCCAAGGGTAATTTCCTGTGGGATATGGTGGAGGAGTCGGCTGAAGACAAGCAACCCCCTAGAAATCGGCTTCCTATTCACAGCAAACAACATTGTTAACGGAATTCCTCTTGACGGGTTAGATCTTGTTATTATAAAGCGAAACTTTACGACAGAGCAGCGTAGATGTCGATGCGGTTCATTTGCGATTGACCCGAATGTTCAGCAGTAAAATCTGATGTAAATTAGACGAATGAGCTCACACACCCTAATATCTATTTGTGAAGGTCGACGTATCCATGTGTTCTGATAAACTACTGCATATGATAATGGTGATACTTACTTGATTACACGACTTGATGTTGTCATGAACAGATATGTCATATACAATTTGATACTTTGGAAAACGCACTTTTTCTCTACGTTTTCCGTCTAATGGAATCACGTGAATGTTGAAGAGCAAATGTTCCGGTGTTAGTAATATGCATGTAGCCAAATCACAAACTGGTTATGGAACGATCTGGTTACTACAGCCACGGGAGTTGCAAATCGCGCCCCTTCCTTTTATGCCAGTAAAATTGTCCAGTGGTCACATGCATGTCATAGCGCTTCGTAAACGTAAATGTTAGCAGGATCCCCCGATGACGTACATATATATATATCCGTTGTAGGCGGCAATAACTCAATACGAAATGAAAGCAAATTTAGCATTTCGCATGTCCATCAATGGTTTTCAATGGCGTTGGACAAATTGGCTGGAGACATCATGGGGACATCACGGCCTAAACGGCGCACTCATTTCTAAGTCCACATCGTTAATCTGGAAGAAAGCAGTTTAGTCTTTTTTAGCTAAGTAGGAATGCAAGAGCTTTCTTTGATGGAGAATTCTGGACGAATCTTGTTCCACTAGTAACTGGGTGGTAACTACATTTTTGGTCCCGTTGCGTGTGGATTCATAATGGTGTCCAGAATTCGTAATCTCACAGTATACATCACACACCACGCTACAGAGCGCCTAAATGCAGAATGCCTGTGCAGTAAATCATTGATCAGAAAAGCTTGGTTCCCGGTGATACCATTAAAATCGTTATAATCCCATGGTTATCACGTAGTTTATGTAGCCCAGCTTTCTGAGTGATCGTTTATGTCAGTGATTTAATGTACGGTGTGCCACATCCGGGTCTGTAAACTCAAACTAGGCAAACGCACAACAGTAACCAAACCATCAGAGATTAATGAAGATTCGGTACAGAAAACCTTCCTTGGAACTGTGTTAGCGAGCACAGAACAGCCTTAGTGCAATGCGCGCGCTAAATGTCTAGGCCGGATATCCAGCGTTGATGAATATATTCGTGGGCTTCTGCTCACCTTGTTTGTTCGAAATTCTGGTAACCCAAAACGGATAAACAAGCGTATAAAGATATATGCAAATTTCCTGCAAGGTGAATTGGGAATCTTTGGGAAAGCGGAAGCAATATATCCCTCTTCCTTCTGGTAGGGTGAAATTGCGGTTTAAACTTGTTTTTCCAGGTCAGAACATTCTACTATGTTGCCTGCACTAACAAAGCCGTCTACACCGATGGACGACCCCACAGCTGCTACCATATAGAACCATATTGCTTCACTCAAACAAATGAAGAGCTCAAACTCCGGATAGGAGACTGCACACATTATGTTGTATATTTATCGGCCAATCGCGCCCTTTCGTTCATTGCTACATGTCAAAACAGAGAAACCATTGTGATGTTCAGAACAAAAATGGCCGGGAATCCAAAAGAATCGAGAATGTGACACCAGGAATTGCGATCCAGAAACTTTGCCCACGTGACCCCGTCCACTTTTGCAAATCAATGATGTCATCAAGAAAGAACACCACTGAAGAAATGGTTGATTCTGATGACAGATTTTTCTTGGTTATCACTGATTACCTACCTGGGCCACAACACAGAATTTTAGGCTAATCGAATCTGAGCACTGTGTGATTTTCTCAGATTAGCTGGCCATTCTACTTGGGCTTATGTTCTGACGCCAGTATTTTGTACACAATTTCAAGCCCATTATATTTGGCTTTTTTCATACGCCAGCATGTTTCAAGCGCCTGTGGCGTTACCTCCATAAAAGGCCTGAAACTTGCGCCCATCATTCGTACTAACCAAAGAATTTGGATTCACTCGGGGGACTGATGTTAGACAACATTGATATCTTGAATGAAAAACATTTGGAAAAGTGTTCCTCTAAATGTCATCAGCATGCATCACATGTTGATGAAGCGAACTTTCCATTGTTTAGCTGATGATGATATGGTTGGTTGCGGGATTTGTAGTGTTCACATTCGCATTATTCTAGTTGGAAATCTCGTCCTCCTGACTTGGCGTAATTCTTCTGGTAAGTCCTTAAAACTGACTGGAGATTTGCCCTTACTAGAGCTCAGCAACAGTGCATAGCATCAGCCGTTTTGAGGTTTGAAGTCCGCACAGCTGACATGCGACGCAACTCGGAGACTTGTGGTTGTCGTTCGAGTCGTCGGGCCTACAATTCATTTGGCACAAAATTAAACATGTTTATCCTGTTCAGATATGAATATTCAGATGCGTCCAGTATGCGCCAGTGAAGTGGTGGTAACACACTCGTCAAGTATGTCGGATATGCAGCGTTTAAAAGCCGGCATGGACATGGATTTGCACTGTTGATTGGCCGTATTAAGATCGACACTCGATAATGGTGCATCAACAGTTAGCATGGACTCACGAGAATAAATGATCCTGGATAGGAGGAGGCCTGTTTCAACAACAGTGCCGTGGGGACGCAAGTACTATTGTAGTAGGCAAATAACACTTTAGTGTTTTCGGTGTTGACTGGAAATTCAAAACATTTGGTTTCATTTTTCGTAATCGCTGGGGATGGACCAATAAGTGGGCAAAGCACGATGATGGAACACAGCGCAATACATATCGCAGACGAATCAAAATATGGACTAGGCAAGCTGAAACTCAGTGCGCTTAACTGAAATAAGAACTTTCACGCTTAGCAACATACGCCGTCAAAATGCCATACTTGCTCGAAGAAAGGAACGAACTATACAGCCGATTTTGCACCTGATCAGGGCTATCCATACAAGCAACTCACCCAACCAATCAACGGAGTTCTATACTTGGATTGGCAAAAACCTGCAACCTCTAACAAGTTACCAATTCTGTTTGGAATTTTCTCAATTACGAGAGCATCGACAGAACGCAAATAACGATGTTTGCGTCACCTAGACACTTATTTGTGTACAAGGGGCCCATTGTGGTGCAAATAATGCTTACCATGTGAACTCTCCCAAGAAGTTGACACAGACACATAGTCAACAAGATTATTATTCTGGATACCGCAGATGTGCGGTGACTACTACATTATGCACCATGACCTGGTATGTGCCAAAGTGTGCGTCACACTCGGAACTCTGTTAGTGTTGTACCGGGTTGAAAATCATTCAAGTTGGATGTCAGATTGCTAAAGAGAGTGAACGCTGCACGGAAGATTTGTGCAAGTCCAGTGCATGGTAGGAAAAACGAGTTGTTCGCCAGAGTGAGATAAATCGATTAGCCGGGAGTCGAATGACTGCAGTAGGTGAAACCGAATAGCACAACGGGAATCTTAACGGTCTTCCTACATCAAGATTCTGTTAAGATCTACTGGATGAGCTTATCTGAAGCCAAAAAACTGCTGGTGGTCGCAACCCAGTTTCAACATGGAAGAACAGTAAGACAATGAGCAAATCACCAATGAGCAAAATTATCAAAAATTTTAACGATGGCTGACAGCCACTGCATGCTCGATTGGGGACGGAATGTGAGGGAGCCAATTACCAAGCTCGGCAAACAACTCGACAGCCATTTGCTCAATCACCAGTAAACGCATACGGACACACTGACAGCGCAGCAAGTATTCTAACAAACGTTCGTGAGATTGCGTGCTGTACCGGCGTTGATATCTTAACAGAATGCTATCCGCAGTCCTGATAACTGATAATCCCATAAACACACGAATCCAAAAATGTCAGAATAGCAGTTGACCACCTCGAGAAACGGAGCGGAAGCAAGCATTAGTTCTTCAAAGACGCTAGCCATCCTGAAAGTGTCGAGGCGACTGGATGGACCAAATACCAAACACTTTTTTCTATCTATGGCTTTGAAGCCAGTCTGGGTGAAAAAGGAAGGAATGTACAAGACCTCAGTGACCGAGGTAGTTAGCCTCTCTTAGTTTGTATTGATTTAGCTCTGAGTCACCTCGTGTCATGTTTACTTATCCGTTAATCCAATTTGAGGGAGAAATTCCAGTGGTTACGGAATTCTGAAGAAAACTATCTGGGTTGATAATTAGGCCCGAGAACTAGTTCCCCAAAGTTATAGCTTCCACGTGGAATAAAAAAGAACGTCACGCAGCTTTAACTCAAAACACCTGCGGCTATGCGCCGAACTTTCGCGACTTTAAGGGCCTCTCGTTAAATAGCCCAAGTGAAGAGTATTGTATTTCCAAATAAAAATTTGAGTCGACACTTCCGTTGAAACAAAAATACAAAAATGGCGCCGAAGGTCCTGGGAGTCCAAAAGGTTTCAAACACATTTTCTTGAAATGAAATAAGCATCATTTGTTTTGTCACTGGATTTCAATCAAAATACTACATCAAACTGAAGTATAGTGGTTTATTTGACTATTTACAGTTGTGCTGTGCTCTAATGTGTCGCCGAAGACTATCGGGGCGATTGAAGATTCTCCCGCAGATGTCACAATCGTACTTCGCATCTGTTCCGTGCACGGTTTTTCTGTGCCTGGAAACATCTTTTTTCCTGCTGAATGTTCTAGCACATTCCTCGCACAAATATCGCTCTGGCCGTTGGTGTGCAAATCCTCGATGCAGCCGCAGAGCTTTCCATGTGCGGAAGCATTTGTCACAATCAGGGCACGGGTTACCACATGCTTCAGATTCGCGAACTTGTTTGCTCGGTGTCCTGGAGGGTAAATCGACTTTATCTGCATGCGTGTTTCGATAGTGTCGATAAAGTTCACTTGTACGCTTGAAGGATTTTGTACAAAGGTCACATTGTAGATCTCGGCTGCTTAAGTGTATTTTTTGGTGTTCCAGTACTCTGGAGCGGAAGGGGAAACATTTGTCACATACTGGACATCGAAGTTCTGCTTCGTCTTGGGCAATCAACTGAGAATTATCCAAGGAAGCGACCTGCATAGTTATATCTTTGGGTTTAACTTGAGACCGCACTGACCCGCAACACAGAACTGTGCTACTTTGAGCTTGCTCACGAAAAGTTGTTACACCATCCATCACCTGAGATGGCGATATGGCACTCTGTTGCTTTGCTGATTGAGGTAAGGAGAACAACGTTAGTTTAATGAAGGGATTATGTATTGTTCGTTGATTGGGCAGTACGAAAACTAGTGCCCAATTTTCATAAAACACCCTTCAGAAATGCTTCGAAATTCGTGGCTTTCAGCAGGCCGTCGACATCGGTATTTGCATTCTCAAATTTAAAAATAGATTTTCACGTCTACATAGCTTTTAACTGCATGATCTAAACTCCTGCAATCTCGGGTTATAATAGAAAGCACCCCACCGTTCATTGGTGTCTGCTATGTACCAAAAAGACTTCTCACTGTACCCAAAGCCACCCACATAAACACCCACCTCTTGTGCTCCATTCCTATGGATCCATCACCAAGACCATGCAAGTAAAATGGTGGGTGAAAAATCGTCCTCTTGACCCCATAAATCATGGCTAGTTTCATGTGCGTGGAATCTCTGCTGCCTACATTATTGAGTGACTGCGATCTACCGCTCGTAGCGGATATATCCAAAATTGACACAGCGTTAGCAAGCGGTCAGTTCCTGAAGTTCTATCAAGAATTTCAAAAAGCAATTTACTGTGCGTCTAATAATCAACGAGTTTATCGGGATTGTTTTTCTCGCAAATATAATATCCTCAATCTAGTCTGTTCCGTCCATCGGACGGAGTTGAACACAGAAGGGTTCCTGAACATAGTGGAGTAGGTTTCTGATTTGCACTTGAAGGAGTGAAATACACACGCGGATGCCTTTCCTCCAAATAGGCTCAGATAAATGATGGTCTCAGTGATTCCAGAAACTCCACACAAGTTGAATCCAAACCAGTGTAAACTACCGTATCAGTATGCATTAACTACATAGTGCTTTGACAATCGGAATTAAGCCACTTTTCACGAGTCAAACGATGCAGACATTTGTATCAGTATAGTCAAAGTAGACACGAGATGCGGTGTCGCAAAGACGTGATCACACGAAACCACCTCGGGACTGTCAGGAATGCTTGAATTTTGTGCCATCCACATCAGACGGTCTCGGTCGGTCGAAAATTACCATCGTAATACAATGGGCGATAAGTCTCAACATTCTGATGTTCTACACTAGAACATTCCGTTTTTCTAGGTGGAAACAACTGGTACCAATCGGTTCATTATACTCGAGGTTTTCGACTGTTTTGATACTGACGACGCGATCTCGTCCACCGGGGTCGCTCCAATCTGGTGAGAAATGATGACGTAGCACACACTTGTGTTCACGTTCACACTTGTGGCCGAGGCCGCATTATCTAAGTCTGAAACAACTGGCACGTCCTCTGGAGGTTGATTCTTCGAGTATAACTTGATTGCAAATTCCCAGGATGCCGAATGGTCTTTCATCAGTTTGCAAGTTCTTGGAACTTGCTGGAGGAACGCAACACATTATTGAATGCATGGTGTCTAGGTGCCATCAGCTGGTTCACTAACAATGTTTCCTGATGGCAAACTATCCGTTTAGTTCCATTGCTATTTCAAACATAATTTACTCTGGTGTATTTTAAAACATTTAATTTCGTGAAATTAATTCTTATGATTAACCATGCAAAACACCAAACTTTACACTCAGTGCCCACTGTCACCTAGACGACAATCAATAAAGCACCTAAAATCACGTCCAGTGCGATATGCTCAGCCTTCTGAATTCAAACACCGGCAATCAAAGAATGAAACAATCCAGTAGTTATCGGCCCACCAGCGTACACTGACGTGACGTACAGCACAAAACAGCATTACAACTTTTCACATCTCTTCAAACTAGGAACGAGCTCTAAGTAGTTAAGGAAACGGTATTTCTCACCACGAATGAAACTCTTATCAAGGAAGACGTCGCTCGTGCACCCGGGCAACCAACGTCCTGTGTGGACACTCGTGGATTTTCTATCCATGCCACGCATAGGCCCAGAAATCGGCATCATATGCTAGATGGAACAATTGGGAATCAGGAATCCCAGCTCATAGAAGTTCAAAGATCATCTTGATGACCATCGAGACTTATACTGCGCTGGTGATTACTAACGACAGCTGAGCATGATGCGGCTGATCGCGGTGGTACGTCGGTTTTAAATGGATATCTATGATTAACACGATGTCGATTATCAATTCGAAACCACTAATAACCATGAAAATTGGGTCACCTGAGTACCAGAATGTCATAGTTTGTATTCATTAGGTGAAGTATGCGGTCCACAGATGTTTTTGCAATCCGTGCGCACCATCCCTTTCATTCGCTGTTTTGAGAAAACGTTTGCAAACAATATTGTACCAGTCAGGAAACGTTCCTGGGCTATATGAATATGGGTGTTGCCCTTTATTCAACACAGCCGAGGGTCACCTCGTTCATAAACCACGAAAACCTTTAAATATCCAGTATGGTTTGATCATATTCACGTATCAGACCCCTTGAAAACTGTTAGTCTCTAACGAGGACTTGTTAATTCCAGTTTCTCGTATTTTGGAGACCTCCAAGCTACAAAATCAAAGCAAACGTGTATCACCTGGCAGCTGTTCCAGGCCAGTCAAAAGTTGTTTAGCACATTAATAATCCTGGATGACTTACATTCGGGAACGTATTCTGCAAACAGGCCATTCAACTCGACGACTGAAACAAACGAGGAAATTATATATACTTTACATTCACTTCTAAGCAGGAACCACTAGCTGGACGAAATTTGGCAAACAAACTATTTGGGTGTAAGGATAGGCAAGTCAAATGCTATGCCGATTAGATGCGATTGATCCGACTGACCTGATCAGAATTTCATATATTTTCGTATGTGCCATTCCAGCCCGCTCTAATGGGCTAACCTTTTTTTGAAAAAAATATCTTCGTCTTTCTTTCTACGAGATGCAGTTTCTAACGGTGTGGGAAGCCGGATGTCTGTATCTCTGACATGTTAACTCAGGGGCGTCCAGTGTGATCTGAAACGTTTATGCTCGCACGACGCCCAAAGTCATCACAATTGCGAAGTCTAAGTTCAAGAATATGAACTGATGCCGAGCTCTCGTGGAGGACAACCGACCGAAAATACCTACGCAAAAGGATTATGTTACGTGAGAATAGGTTTGCTCAGAGCAATATTGTTCAGATTCGTGAAATTAACGCATCCGAAGTAAGTTAAATGAAGCCCACATATGCTTGATACAGGGGTGTTCATAGTATCCAACGACCGGTATATAACCTGAGTAGCAGAAAACCAGTTCCAAGCTTCCTAAATTACCCATAACGGCAGAGTAGTCACACATGTTTGCTGAATGCCCTTTGTCCCCACTAGCTATATAATTCGCGGCATTCGCAGATAAAGAAAGATCATTAAACATACCTAGTCGCGCTGTTTTCAATGTGTTTTCTTCGTGATAGAAATAGTTTAACTCACGAAAATTTTTGGCCCTCACATGATTTGCTGTACACAACAGCATAAACAGTAAGCCGATAGCACTCATCGAAATCGAGTTTGGCGTATGTCTATTCGGCCATTACTACTGCCTTTATATAGGTTTGTTTATGGCGGTCTTGTGATGTGTGGCTATATGTGTGGCTTTGTACCCATGTATGTTTGTTTATTGATCAACTTGTTCATGTCACTGAGACTGGATGAACGAAGGCGAAAGCTCTGCGTTAGCCGACTGTCCCTAGCAAATGATTGAATGCCTGCTTCTTTGAATTTTCCGGCCAAATTAATTGGTAGGACGAATATCTTTGAGACAACTAATTAGACGCAGGATTCGGAATACCTCTGTCCGAGGTGATGCATATTTTCTGGAAAGCTAATGAAAGCTAATGTGGAAGTAATGAATGACCTAAATATCATTTCGCATTGAAAGCGCGTTAGGATCACACGATGGATCAAGGTAACAGCAACCTCCTGTTCTAAGGCTGTTGGAACAGTCAAAACGCATACTTAGCCGTTGATTGGGACACCGGACAAAATTCTACAATCACATTAGCCTAATGAATTATCTGTGCCTTTAATATTTTCGGGCAGCCGGACCACAGTGGAGGACCGGAAGTAACCGGTTCTTCTCAAATACATCACGGATATTATTGAGCCCCGGTGCGCAGTTTTAACTGGAGCAAAACCTCCTGCTACGCACTGGCTGACTAGATTATTCACCTCGGAACGCGACGAACAGAATTCTGCTTAATACGGATTACTCATCCCGGATGTCTATGAACATACCACTGTCGAACACATTAGAATTTTTCAGCGTATGGAGAATTTTACTTATAATGCCGGCTCCCATTGATGGACGGGAAAGCTTACAATCTAAAATGACCGGCGAAGTTGAGGATGCGGTCGATTTTGGCTACTTATCTAGTACAGTCATCTAGTTGACAATGCGGCTCGAATGCACTTATCAAATACTGTTTTGTCGGTGAAATCATATTTTTTGATACAATAAAACTTTGAAAACCGCTGCGAGGCCACATTCCTTAAAAACTAGAAATAACGGAAGATCGATGCAGTTTGTATGAAGGTTTCATCTAACTCACTTTGGGGACAAACACGAACTCATAGTGCGCAAGGCTCAAAAATGAAATATGTGATGCCTAGCTGGCTAGCACGCAGAGTCACAAGCTGCGAACGATGGAGTGTCAAGATTCACCTTCATCCAACACTGCTCGAAAAGTACCCAAAAACACTACCTCCCTGTCCAGCATTTTTGACATTAGTCGTGTACATCCAGTCCTCGAAGAACCTTGATCTGTTTTGTTCACCAAGATATCACATTATCCACTCATTTTAAAAATGCGTGTGTGCTGAGGACGTAAACCTGATGGACAAAACGTTTCAGTCCCTAATTTAGGACAAGATGATCGTCCAGTCCTATGAATATGGCAGGAATTCCATTGCAAATGTGAATACTTGAACTCTGGCAGCTTCGGACTGATGATGGCTTGAATGCGATAGTCGATATGTAACAAGAGCACATGGTTTCCCTTCTCGGAGGGAGGAGGAAAATCATGGCTGCGAGCAAAATCCCACTACCTTACAAAAATTTAACTCGAGTTGTGCCTTAGTGGCGAGTTGTTACACGTTAATTCCACCAAGCTCATATATATATATATATATATATATATTCCTGTCCTCTAGCACATAACGGGTTGATGTTTCCTCACTGTGTTCACCGAAAAACACAGGGCGCCACTATTCTCAGAGATAAACTTGCAGCAATGAACTGGGTACGAAATAATTCAAACGATTTCGCTTCATCTCTTGGCATGCATCGCTGCATTTTTGAAGGCTGGGGCTGAGTGACCAAAAGGCACGAAACAATTCTAAAATAAAAACAGTAGAACAGGTAACGAAATCCTACCTAGTCCCAGACATTGATTCGATTGGCGCTTGCATTGGTCGTGGGACATATGCACAGGTGTAGCGCATTCGGCGGCAATTGTATCCTGAAATTCAGAATGCATAACGTGTTTTTTTTTGAATTCCAAACACATATATGCCGATTGTACGATTTCCGTGCATGGCCCAATCGGGTTAATCCATCTGCTGGATCGACGGTGATTGTTCTAACTGCCAGTTCCTAATGATGAATTAAACCACCGCGCTACTGAGGACAGCTTGTGTTGGCGTGGGCCCCGTCAATTAAGGAGCGATAATCGCAGAGCTGTGTTCTACTGAAAATCCACCCCACCCCAGAACAAATGCTACGGATTGGCCAGTGATAACAACAAGCTCTAATGCACAAGTTGATGAAGTGAGCGTCAGTATGTTTGTTCATATTTAACAATTTGACAGATCCTGCATGACACAATATATTTTAAATGCTTAGGTGCATTCATGACACTGAAAAAGTGGCTGCGATTTCCGTCCACTCACCCTTCTAAATTGGAGCGATGAATTTCGGAGGCTCGAATCCAATTATGTGAGACTGCTCAAAATAGCAAAATTGTTGAAGAGCATGATGGGTGTTTCGGAAAAAAGACTGTGGAAAATGCTCAGTGTAAATTTGCCGAATTCTGGAAACTGACGCACAAGTGAACGTTATAACCGGGGCGCTTGTCTGCAATAAACCCCACGGCACATCAGTTTTAATCAAAAGGTGCGTGGGAATAATCTATAGGCATCTCCGCAGGTAGTTGGCTAGTTCGCCGTCTTTGACGATGAGCTTGCCCAGATATCATCACTGTGTGTGATTAACTGCTCAATTCCTCCGTATGAGCTTGTCCTTACATAATCTTCCGACAGTATCTGATCTTATTTGACGTAACTAGGCAGGCGTTTTGAATATGGTAGCTTTGCTAATCAGGTTTTATTGTTTCCTGTATATGCCAATTCTACTGGTTCTCTGAATAGCTCATTTTTGTGGATATTTTCATGGTCCTGATTATCGCCTTTCTGATATGTGGTGCGGGTTGTGTTTAGATATTGTTGCCTAATGTTTAACTAAAACCTGGTTGGTAACGTTCCACTATAGTTCCAGTTTTTCTGCTGAAATCTTCAGGTTTTCCGTTCATGAATGCTTAGTTTCTAATGATGTCAAAATTACCTTGTTCCTTTCTGTCGTCAATGTTCCATATCACATTACTCATTGGGCGAAACATTGTAGGCCAGCATCCATGTTAACGAAGTAATATATGGAGGCTTCGACAGGGGATTTTTGGGGCGCCGTGGACATGAAGCACGAGAATTCCATGCTGCAAGCCTCGATTTCACTTCAATCGATCAGAATACTGAGGAGGGCGGGATGGTGAGAAATGGGTGATGTGCAACATTTCACTGTAACTAACGACTAATCAAGCATCCGTTTTGGGCCAGCAGGTTTTGCGAGAATCCTTAAAAATCAGCAGAATCAAGAAGTACATGCACAACTACACGCTACTTTGTTTAAAATTGAATGTGTTTAATCTTGAAATATTCAAACAGAAGCCTGTGTCAATTACAAAACGATTTTTCTCAACAAACTCACTAGGAATTCATCTTCTTTAAGCAAACGATTTGTGACAGTAAACTTGCGCCAATTTTCATTGTGACCCCAAAATCAGTGAGTGGTTCTATTTTTGTTGATAATCCCGGGACCGGGAGCAAGCTTCCAAACCCGCAACTGGAGCAGGCAGAATGAGTGACGTAAAACGCTGCAAAAGTGGTGAATCATTACTTGGGTTGCTTTTGCTCCCACAACCTGGCACCTTAATGCCAACCACAGCCCGGATGGGCTTCAGTATCTTGATATTTCGTGGTCTACATAATTCTCCGGGCGTTAAGATATGAATTCGTTGGGATGCTGTATCCCGGGGTCTGGACCTGCGTACTCGCGTCTATGTTTTCAGAGTGAAAATAATAAGTGGTACCGTCGAATGTTATGTTTTCCGAGTACTTCACAGAAAACTATATCTTCTGAGTCTACGGAACGTGAGTCGGGTAGGTAATAAACAACGTCTGCGGATAACATAATAACTTCTATGAAGTTGTATGTTTGTTGTGAACCCAAATAGAAAAAATTCTTCTATCGAACTAGCACAGAACGACTCCATCTGGACACCATTCTAGATTAGACATTTGGATCCTATCATGTCATATTCTGTCCGTTTGAATTTCGGCCAGTGGAAATTTTACACGAAAAACAGCGCTCCTTTCGGCAAGATGTAGCTCGGCATATGTAAAACGCTGCCTGAACAATTTAGCTTGCAATGTAGGATGCAGTTTTGAGTAAAATACGTTCTCCATCATAAATAACCTGTGTCACGAAACACCTTATCCCGATATCAATGACATTCTCTCGCAGCCACATAAAATACAGCCCGCACTGTAGCGTGACATCCGTGTCCTTGGAGGCCATGCGATATGCCACCTATTTGACACTGGCGGGTAGAACGCCTGTCCCAAACAGACAATAACTCCTCCCCTACACGCAAAACTTGCAAGTCCTTTCGCTACGCAATCAATCACTACCACGTCGGTGACAATTTCATGGTGACACTTGTACACAAAGTTGACTGCAGACAGGCTTTCTGCTTGTGAAACCAGTAACATGGACAGTCTTTTTGTTGCATGCTCAAGCTCAACCAAATTCCCTTGGATTTCACGATAAAGGGCGTATGTTCTAACAACCAATCAATGCATGTCAGCAACAAATTAGACACATCACATATTTTCATGTCAGCCCACATCCCAGGAATGGCTCTCAACTTCCTGCTAAAAAATTTTACTTTTATGCACGCATCGCAGTAACAAACGAAGAAGGATACCTCAAGTTGGGGAATAATGTCCTTTGTAGGCACTCACTACAAAACTCAACGTACTTTGCTGTAAACCAAAGAAACCACACACAGCCTAGTAGCACTGTTGACTTTGTATAGAAACAGCGGTAGAAAATGCACGATAAATTTGGACCGCCCCAAGATACACAAAACACATCAGGGTGTGGTGTTTTGTACCTCCTTTTGCTTTCATTATAACGTTGCGTATTTCATCAATTTCATGAACGTTTTTGTTTGAATACGCAAAACCACAAAAACGCGCATTTGTACAATTTACATACAATACAGGCGTGGTCACATGCTCCGACTTTCTCTTCTCAGTTCGCTCGTGCTAACAGCAGTCATTCGCGAGCTTCATGTGCTAACTCTGGTATCAAAACATTTCAGACTGTCTTCGGAGTTTATTGTATGTGAGAGCTTCCCGGAAAGAAGACCCCGGACATCAACGATCGGATTATCATTTATTCACTGACCTGGGTCAAAGACGAACTATTTTAAAAAGAACAATTCTTAGTGAGTCTGTTCCATTTGACCCTTTTTATTACTGTGTACTCAATTCAGAGTAATTATACTTATTTCTTCGCCACACAATCTTCCTAAAGTAGCTTTTTGGGGTACCCAGACCACTACAAGTTTCATGGGCAAGTTGATGACTGCCATTGAAAAAGAAACTCGCTGTGTGGGACAAACAGGCTAGAGAGTACTAAGTAAGTTCCCAAATCCGAAAACCTTTCCTCAGAGGCGATGAACATTCTTCGCGGGGCTAATTTAAAGCAGCCTGGTAGGCCGTTTCTGAAAGCCATATCACATTTCTGAAAAACCTGGTTAGGGTCACAGTACGGAGCAGGTTAACAATAATCCTCTCCCCCAGGGTTGTCATTTGAGGCGTCAAACAAAATCTAACAAGCCGATCTACGTGATGAACTTTCCGAAATCCTTCAAAGCATTCATTGCAATATGAAAGACAAAACCTAACCGATTCTTATCAAATCAGTATTGGATAATTTTGAGAAAACCGCTGCTGAGGCTATACCTATAGCGACACCACAGTTGGGCGCATACTGACAAGAATAATTCCCTTTAAATTAGGCGATCATCCCCATTAGTGCAGGAGGAAAGCTGTTCTGCTCAATACGGATTTCTCATATCGCAAAATGGTCTGCGTATGGTGAACATTCTGCAAATTCCTGATATTCTGGAGCCCTTAGTGCATTTGGTACACAATAACGTTATCTCGGAATTGAAGCATACCGTAGACCGTAGGAATATGCAACGATTTGGATTAAGATTTTATTGGTGTATCGGAAAATACATAGGAAGCGACTTTCATGGATGACCTCGAGAGTTGGCTCACTTTAACAAATGGCAATATATCACCTAAACACTCGGTCGAATAACTTCGAAATAGCATCATTTTGGCGGTTTCACTTTGTTTCCGGTGAAGCAACGCAAACCCTCAGAACATGGACGTAAATTCGTGCAATAAATTGACTCAGATGCTGACAGAGTCTTTTACCACCTCAATGACCCACCCACAATCACACAGTATACTTAGCAGTTGTGAATTGCACACTACAGAATGTCCATAGATGTGTCGACTTTAGTCCCCTGAATAAAAAACTAGGCGAATGCTATACAGTGACACTCAGTTGATATACACAAACATGATGCTACTAACCAATAATCCAGAAGCCCGCATTGGCTAGAAGTGCTCAAGATGCGCTGAGGGGACCAAGAACAACTGTATGCGCAGGTACACGGTGCAGTATTTAAAATAACCGCCAGTTGCAGTTGGAATGTTCTGATCAGCAGCACCAAAGCGGTGGACAATCGAACTCTAAGGTCACTCCTCCAGCTTCACATGCATTCACACACTCAGCTGTATATATATATATATATATATATATATATATGTATATATAATACGACCTTAAAATTTTGATGGAAATTTCTTCCCGTAGGTTTGATAAATGCACGCCAAGCATTCAAGAATGCATGTGCGGTTGTTTCATGCTAGTTGGGAATCAGCAACAGTGCAAACCTTGTGGACTTCAAGAGAATTTCTACCTCACGAATTCTTAGCTAGTTGTTGAACAACAAACAACTTAACTATGAACGATTGACTAATACTTGTACATAGAGACGATATTCTAGCATATAATTCGCGGCGCACTCACATAAGGCCTGCCTCCTAGGGTTCCGACTTCCAGATAGAAAGATGAGACAACTTGTAAATTTCCACCGCCACTTTGCCACCAGCTACAAGGGGCGGAGGTTTACTTTTTATCAGAAGGAGACTGATCAATCGATCGAATGACGTAAAAATTTTATACCACTGGCTGGATATGCATGCCGTTTTTGCGGTCAATGGACAGGCTGCAACGAACATCGCAAATAGAGGTTTCTGTACTGCGACAAAGGTTCTAATAAATCATTCTGCACAGAGGAGAAAGCCAAGTGGACCGCCCCGTGGCTACTCTGTTTACCTGTCGACAACGTTTGCCGTCTTTTCTGTATTTTCACTTTTCGTTCGCACGAATCTTACTATGGACTGCATTCACCATAATTTTTCTTAGTTCACCGGCACATGCTAAATCGGGTATGCACGAAATTGCGCCTTTGACAATATATATAAACATTTCTGTGGAATTCTCACAAGTTGGATAACAATCACCAAACAAGCGAGAAGAAATATGATTTTTCCAAATGTGCTGAACGGGGAACAAGCAATTCGGTATAGTGAAATGATAATGAAATAAAAATTAATAAAATTAACGGACAATTGATTACGAGTTGGGAAAATTGTGCCTTCAATGGTGGAGATCGCTCTTACTTCTTCGAGCAGATTTCCATGCAAGCAATTACTGTTATGGATTTCCAGAAGAATAGAAGGTGGTCGTTATTACAGCAAACTAAGGTTTTCTAGAAAATGAACATAATGAATTTTGCTGACTCGCGAGGGTGCCAAAGACTCATCCAGGTCCGCTTGTTTCATGTTCACCTTTGCGACCTTCAGCCGTGAACAGATTTCAGTGTGTGTCCTGTAGAATCCAGCCCACCCACGACACATAGGCGATCTTCAAGCCCACATATTTCCAGAGCACATCTCATGTACGAGGAAGTGAACGTTATGCAGCGACGCAACAACTCCAACAGTTGCCTAAAATTAGAATGCACATTTAGGCTTACAGTGAAGGAATCCCAGTTGTTGTACGACCTAGAGGTGACTTTTGTCATACATATCACCTAAAGTAGCTGGTTATTGTCATCATTCTCACTGACAACAACACCATATTCGAGTTCTGATGTCTCACCGCCTCAAGACGATATCATCTTTGGATAAAGCTCTAGAATACAGAAAAGAAAGACACTGTGGACGAGTTGTCACCTCTGCCGTGCGGACACTAAGAATCCGGAGTCCCTATATTTCAAACACTCACTCAGACTGTCGAGCAGGACACCTGTGAAATCGGTATAACCTTATATCGTTCACTGTCTATATCAAAGCGCAAGGAGGGCTACGTGAAATCCATGCTGGGAAGCGAAATGCGCCAACCGCATCCAAACATCCTTTATTCCATTTTCCCAGGTCGAATTCTGTCCACATCTCGGAGTTCGCCACCCTGAATTAGGCACAAAACTTGCAGCGGCACTTGCAGTAGTCTTTCGCGATGAAGGAACCATCCTGGCAGAGTAGCAGAAATGCGTAAACTGTGAAAACCTTGGGAAGAGATTTTAGAACTGAAATATAGATACACCAAAAGCGGTGACTTCTAAACGTTGAACACAGGATCGACGACGGTGCAAGCAGTGGACTGTACATGGCGAGTGTTGTTTTCATCTGGATGAGTAGTTGTACATTGACGCGGAATATCATGGCAAAACTAGCAAATGAATAATCCGAAGGGAAGGCACATTCAAATAAACCCTTTGTTGTTTGTCTGGGTGTCACTGCTTTTCGTACCGTCTTCTTGTGTTGTATGATAGATTAGACTTCATTAGCAGACAGTTTTCTGGCAAATTTAGAAGTGTGTGTGTGTGAGGGTTTCCTTAAATAATGTGAATTCAAAATGAACTACAGATTTCAAACATTACATCACAAGGGTTACTTGGGCTGTTGCGCGAGCATGTGTCTACAACACACTAGTAATCAGAACGAACGGACTCGTCTTTCACGCCACAGCTGTAAAAAAGACAAACCTTTTGAATGAAACTCACCTAATGGTGACTAGCTTACGATTTATTCGCTGAATAACTGTCAGGATCCAGTAAAAACCCGAAACAAGCAAATGTAGGCGAACCGCATTCTTATAGAGCAACTGACATGCTAAACATCTAACCTCCACGAAAAAGTAATGGGGGATTTGCTCACTTTCGTCGCAACATGCAAATCCGTAGAATATGCTAAACAAGGAGCGATTTTCCAAGCGGCAAAGTGCGCATTGCAGTTCTGGACCGGATGTCTACCGTTGATAAATCTGGTCTTGAATGTGCATTGACACTGCTGTTTTTTCCGTCTGATCACTTAAAGCGTAAACAGAAATTGCAAGGAGAACAGCATCATACGCGGTTTCCTGAAACCAAAACGTTGCCCAGTGGGTTTCAAGCGTCTGTGACGCTACTTCACTGGGAAGTCCTTACAGGCAGGTCGATCGATCGTCATAACCAGGACAGATGCTGGGTCGGAGTTCTGTGAGTCAGAGTCACCAATCACATCGCTCAAGCGTGAACAAGTTCGCCTGTTTAGGTGTGAGAATTCAGATGCGTCCAACGTGTTTTGGTGGAGTAGTGTTAACGCGCTCGCCTCGCACGTCAGATGCCCAGAGTTCAAATCCCGGCACGGTCATTGGATATGCACTTCTGATGAGCTCTAATAAGGGCGAAACTCGTGTCCAGTGCTTCCTCTCTTTGATGTGGGCCACCAGAATAACTGCGCCAGGACAAGAGGACGGCCGTTCAAACGAGTGAGGTGTGAATATGAGCATAACCCCGCATAACCCCATAACAGATTTGGAAAAGCTGGGAATCCGTGAACAACACATCGCGCTTTGTTGTGACCTGTCGAATTTGCAGTCCTAATTTGTTTTTAAAGGTAAAAAATTGCATTCTATTTCCCACACCAATGTCGCCGAACACACCGACGAACTTAAAAGAACGCTTGAAAAATAAAGTTGATCGTTTGAGGTGCAGCATAATGCAGACTTTTTATTTTTTTGTTTCGCTCGCCCAAATGACCAACGTGTATTCCAGGTAGGTTACATCCACATGATATTGCATAATTTATGGTGAACAAATCAACAGATCCCTTCTAAACCTTCATCGTCATAGCTCAAAACACAGGCGTCTATTTACCGTTTGGTACGAAATGGCCGAGGAAACCAAAAGTAGCAATATCATAATTAATATCCGTTGAATCCAAACTGATGTATGTTACTCTTTTTGAATTTGCCGTACTCATAAGTCAGGAAATGATATCTGAAAACTTGCATATGTCACCTCCACTGTGTGACTGAATTGTGGCGATTCTTTTAAACGTGTCAAGATGAACACTCTGAATAACATAGATGAATTCTAGTGACTGAGATTTTCCCTGGTTATAACTGATTGTCTCTGGGCCACAACACAGCATTGTAGATCATTGCATCAGCCCTGTCCCTGAGTTTCTCAGATTAGATGTCCGTTCTACTTACGGTGTGGTTCTGATTCTAATGTTTTGTCTACAATCTCAGTCCCATTGTTTTTGGTTTTATTATACTTCAGCAGGTTCCAAGCGTCCATGGCGCTACCTGATCGGGCGATACAGACAAGCGGGCCAATCGGTCAATGTATGTTAATGGTCTCCTTTCGAGGCTTCGGACCAATCACTCACATCACTCAAGTGTGAACATATTCTTATGTTCAGTTGTGAAAAGTAGGATGCGTAGGGGGAACACGCTCGCCTCGTATGTCAGATTTGTTGACTTCATATCCGAACACGATCAAGGATGTGCATTGCTGGCAAGGTCAAATGAGAGCGAAGCTTCAGTCCAGTGGTCCGTAATACAGTGTAGGCTCACTAGAATGATGGTGCCAGGACAGGATAATGACTGTTAAAATGAGAGTGGAATGAGTCTGCATTCGTATTATTTAGCCTCATTACTTTTCACATCAGTATGGCTAGCTAATCCTGAGTATAAGACTCTCAGCAGACTAAAATATGATTGTCCCCTAAGAAATTCAAAATATCTGAGCGACCTGAGAAGGTCATGCTTGTGGATTCGAGGGAAAAAGCTCAATTTTCTTCCACGCCTAAAAAGTTGGCATCTCGTTACATTTTCACTTCTATTGCAAAATAGCTGAATATTGATGGACGAAACTGCAGTTGAGGCAGTGTGTGGAAGCGGTAAAACAATCATGCTCGGGTTATGAAATTGTGGCCAGTTGTTGTAGATTATGATAAACCACCAGATATATGCATGTATATATATATATATATATATATAAAACTTCGCAAGTAACTTTCGAAGACATTTCAATTGTTCGTGGCGTCCATGCATTAAGTATGACCATTCAAACCGTTAGACCAAACAATTCAGATCGGAATCAAAACAGACCAACTTGTATTCAAAATAGTGTGCTCACGGTATTGAATCAAACCGACACTTAAATCAAACTGACACAACTTAGTAAATTAAGTAAATGATTAGCTTGTTGCCCGATTCGTTTTTTCATCATCAAAAACTATTCTTGCGATTCCTTGTATCTGACTGAATGCTGTAGCAGTGGGTCAGATATACAGCGACTGGCTATACCATTCCTTCCAATACCTAGATTTACAAAAATAAAACTTTTTCCAAGAAGCGTGTCCATTGGAAGCTTCTGCCGTGCTCCCAAACTAAGGCAACATGCATTTTGCCTGGTGGATGTGACATGGCTTACTGCGCTTAAACCTTATATCTTGAAAGGACACTATACACAGTTGTGAAAAATTACAACGAAAGAAAGGCAAGAATCACAAAGGCCAGCAGAGCAGGATCAATCAGTATTTGCGCATGACCGTTGGCTACGCTAAATTCACTGAAGCAAATGAAAGTGCAGCATACAAAGACTCGTTATCCATCGTAGAGTGAACGGTGTTGGCGTAGAATTCGGCCTGACGTTCCAGCTCCATTTAACATAAATTACCTATTCTCAAGATAACTTTCCCAAGATCAGCTGAATGATGGATTAGCAAATGTTGGTCACTGGAAGGTCCGTCGTTGAGGAACGCCTGCGTGAACAAGTGGAATATGCTGTGAGGCTCGATGAGTGGCGATACTGGGAAAAGTGCCGGTTATTCAAAGAAGCTTGACTTCCCGTCAAAGGCGTCCACGGCGCAGAATGGTACAACAAAATGCACACATCATAATGGCATCGGATTTATCAGCCGAAAGCTGATTCACTATTGCGCGTGATAAACCCGGACACCTCTGAGGAGACGAGTTTTCAATACGTCCTAAGAGTACCCGTCTTACATTGTCGTCCCGAGCATATTAACGTCATTAACCGTATGAAAATTGATACCGCCAGCCTCTCAATTAAGCAGGTTGAAATAACACTTGCATGAGAGACGGAGAGATAGTACCAGAAGCTCTTAGCAATGAACTACAGGTGAGGTGGATTACATTCGTGGAGGTGTTGACATGAAAATTTGTTCAGCTGACAATTCTATCGCGAAGAAATATACGGCATATACTAAAATCCCCGGGTTCGTTATGAGAATGCAAACTTTATTTTGTGACATGGAATAATCGTTACCCGCGGTGACAAACGAGAAAACGATATAAGGGAATTGCAATCAAAACTTCACAGCAGTTGAAAGAGCACTGGTTCATTTGACTGTTTGCGGTACACTAGTGAAGAGGTTAATGTTGACTGTGTCTGGATTTAGTGTGCCTCTGAAGAACATCAAAACGACTGAACGCTTTTCCACAGAATTCACATCTGGAACTACCTTCTGTTACGTGAACGGTTTCCCTATGCCGCATAGCATTTATTTTCGTAGTGAACGTCTCAACACTTTGTTCGCACAAATGTCGCTCATACTTTTGATGTACACGCTTTCGATGCCATTGTAGAGATCTCCAGGTTGCAAAACACTTGTCACACTCGAAGCACGTGTTACCAAGTACTTCGGACTCGCGGACCTGCTCACTCGATGCTCTGGGGGGTGAATGGATTTCACCTGCATGACATTTTTTGCAGTGGTACCAAAGTTTTCTTGGTCCCCCGAAATTTATCGCACAAAACCTGCAAAACAGGCCTGGGCTGACTGAATGAACTTCCTGATGAGACAAAACTGCTGACAAGTGGCGGAAAGATTTGGCGCATACTGGACAGCGAAAGCACTTTTCCTTTCGGACATCCGGCTTTGAATTGTTCCAGGTAGTAACCTGCGAAATTGTATTGTTAAGATGTTGTCGAGGCGGCAATGATAGGATGCTGTGAATGTTCCCACTTGCAGGTTTCTCACAGAGTATTGTCCCATCATTTCCCGTCTCAGCTGGAGACATTGGCGCCTCTTGATTCACTGCATAGGGATAAGGAAATTGAAGCTGTTGTGAAGAATCCCTTTCTGCATCATGTGATCACTTGTAACAAAGATTTATAAAAACATTTTCATGCCGTGTGACCTAAGTGACAGTGCACTCAAGGGCAATGTTTTTGCCCTATTTTAATGTGCGATTTCGGTGAAGAAATTGGCAGACATCACCTAAAGTACACAAGGTTGATTGGGTGAGACCAGATCACGTGCAGGAAACTGGCTGACAGATCAGAAGACCAGATGCATATCTACCTGGTTTACTCAGGAAGCTCAGTCTGGTTCATAAGATCTTCATTCTGCTACAGTGTAAAGAATGAAGCATATCATTGTTCAACCGAAGAAAAACGAGGCTGATAATTAGTTCAGACACCAGAAATCCCCAATGGATAGGAAACAACTAAAACCCCTCTCAACAAAGCTTTAGGGAAGGTGTCCTTGCAAAAGTAATGACTATTAAAATCTCACTACACGGCAGCAATATCAAGTTATTTTCTACGCTCAGAGTTGCAATGCAAGGATATTGCGTGGCTCACAATCACTGTTCCAAATTCAAGTTTAAGTTTAAAGTTGTCCATGACAGCTGCATCACAAACAGCACGCGCTTCAAAACGTAATTCCTGAGAACGTATTTGGGGTTGAATTCCGACACGGTCATTCGTATACACTGCGGATGAATTTGAGAAACAGTGAAGTCAGTCTACCCGCAAGAGACCTTTTTGAGGGCACCACTTAGAAGCTTCGTGATCAAACAAATCTAATATTATATGTCCGCTTGAAAGCGAGTCTTCGTGCACGATGTTTCCAGAGTGATAGACATTGTATACTGCTTTCAAAGACACCCTACTCCACCACAAGGAATGCCTACAATCTGTGTGAACATACATGTGATCGGCCTTGTGCATGTCTCGTGCACAATGGCTAACATACCGATGAATCAACAGTCCATTAGTCGCAAGGGAGAATGAAACTATTCACATGACTGAACCTCCCATTTGAGGGTTTGTCACACGAGCTTCCCGGCAGAATGAGAACTCATGATGCGGTTTCCATGAATGAACGATAAATGGCAGCACATCGCGTTTGGATGCGAATTAATCACACAGCCGATTAGCCGCTTTTGGATGAAGCGGTTAGTGATGGGAATTCCAAATTTCTTGAAGTTTGTAAGATGCACACTCCCGGTGATTCCCACTAATGGTGAAACGGCTGTCCAGTAATATTCGAATTGACTATTGACTTCATATACGTGCCAACGTCCCCCTCCGGAGTAGGTTGAGTTAACTAATGCATGTTATTATAACCATAAGTCTTCTTAGACATGCTGAGCCAAATTACCTGGTTTGATATGTCTGATATTTTTTATTAACCGAATGCGAACACACAACAGAAAACCCGGTAATATTGAATGCCCAATCTCTGATGACTGGGTTGATCCATGGATAACTGACACAACTAACTAGAATTTTTTATGCAGCGTATCTTACTCGGACGAAATATAACAATTACGGACCTATCTGCCTTTTCCCCTTTGAGTGTTGTGGCAATGATCTGAACGGGGACTAAAGATCCCAACCAAACGGCGCTGTTGTCATCTGTTGGATACAGAGTGATAGCACACGTGACTCATTAGTGAGCCCATTCATGGACTTACTATTCAAACCACGCGTCCGGTGAACCTTTTATGCAATATACCAGTTACAACAAAGCCACGACATCATACCGAACATGGCTGATCATTCGTACACTTGTTGCAAGTTCGTCTGCTAACAGCTGGCATGGGCGTATGCTGATATATATCTGCAAAATGAATATATGCATACGGTCTGGTCGCCGTTGGTCCACTGACTTAGCTATGCAACTCGACAAGCATGGACTGAATAATCGTAAATTTCATTATCAATACTCACAGTGATTTTGGGGCGTCACAGACGTCCACGAATACCACACCAGCAGTACGGTGGAGCAGTTTTAATTCGATCAGGGCTTTCCTCAGTCCATTGTTTGTACTGCTGTATGCTGTTTATAATGAAGGTATCCTGCGTCGGAACTTGCATTGTATATCTAATTTCTATCCTCTGGGCCCCATTGGTTAGTGCTTGATAATCGGTTTGACAAATATTCTAGTTTTTTTCTTTCAAAACGACTCGGGGTCTTGTAAGACAATGCTAATCTCTCATTCAATATAAAATGTTGCGCCGACTGGGTCCTTAAATCAATGCTTATTAGCTTGCATGTTAGATTCGCGTATTCGCGTATTGATACACAGGGTATAAACGTGCGCCCCAGCACAAACCACAAACTGTGCGGTCTTTCACATGCAGGTAAAATGGCGCCATATAAACTTCGAAGAAATCTTTATCCAGTGGGTCCAAACTAAATCCAGTCAATGAGGGCGGTACTTCCCCGGCTGAGTTACACACGCTGAAAAGTCGAACTGACGTTTTATTTGGGAATAAGTGAGCCACATTTTGGTGGATAAGATTCCAAACTGTGCACCCTTGGATTGGCGTTCAACGGGTTTTGCGGGAACAAAAACTGGCATCAACGAGTGTATATGCAACTATTTATCTGTCTTTATATATACATATATATTCTGGAATGGCCCATCTGCAGCATCATCAGGTATGCGCTCCCTTGAGATTCCTTCAACCTAAATTTAGTTGTTTAAAAGTTCGCGAAATATACCCAGTTGCTCCGAACGGGCGAGACTAAACTGAACCTCAGCTGAATCTCTCTTGAAACGTATATGAAGTTAGCCATTCACCAATTTTTGAATATTTTTTATACATGTTATCTTTATGACAGCTTCTTCATGGCGCTAACGATATATAAAAGGCGTTCTCCGAAATTCATATATGTACTTGATTCTGTGAAGAAAAGCTCATTTTCGGTCATCAAGCACTTAAAAATACATGTCTCTTATATTTAGGATATAGTAAATCGGTTGATGGACTGTTTATTGTAGATAGGCATTTGCGCAAACGCGTCAAAGTTTACACCCGATAACGCTAAATTCACACACTTTAACTTTTATTACGAAGCAACACAGAGACAGGTTTCTAAAATGCTCCACATAATCCTTCATATCGGATACAGTATAAACCTAGCCTCGTGACAATTTCATGCGCCAAACCTATGCTAGTAAGAGCATTTAGTAGTTTCTTGCGAGCAGATGGACTTTAAATCATTATGTTCTCCACAATCTTGGAGTTCATGGCAAAATTCCGTTGCTTTGTTATGATGATGACGCAGAAGAACAGTGACAGGCATGTGGATCATGCCAAGCACATTATCGCCAGTATTCTTGTGATATATTCACAATGGATGCTTTTAAAACTTAACTAAATTGTACGGTAGATCTGCGTTTATTGGATTTTGATCGGGAGCCATTTGATCATTTCGCCTTGCTTTACATTTGACTTGCAAACGTTACGTCACCAATCGAGGATAAAGCACCAATGTGTGGTTGGATGAGGGAAGAACTACATCCGTTCGTGAAATAAGTTGATGTTGATGGAATACCCAAGGAAATCCCGGCTGTATCACACGTTCATGGTATTATCCAAATGAATTGGATACTAAATGCTACCTTATGTTTCATTTAGTATGAAAGGAAATATAGAGCAGTATGTTTTCCTCTGTGGGGCACACAACTCACAAGGTTACTGAAGACATCTCAGTACCTCACGACCAGCTTTACGCGTCTTGTAGCCGGTGGTGTAGGCGCATTCCGAGAACTTCTTTTAAGACATTTTCAGACCCACGTTACCAGCAACTGGGTTAGCAATGGAGTGTTTCGCAAGTTACATACAATTTCAACTGCTAAGCCTCAGGACAAGCGAAGCCATTTGCGAAACATCGAAGAGACTTAGCAAAAAATTAGCAAAACGATCTGTCAAAATCTTAAGTTGTGTTTTGCACGAACAGCTAGATACTGAGCCAAGGGTAACTGGATGTACTGAGTTACCTTATTTCCATGAGGATTTCAGGGAAGTAAATCGTGCAGTCAAATTTGGAAGAAACAGGTCCAAACATATATGCCAAGACTTCTGTGGTTTTATGCATCTGACACATCATGCCTTTTATCCTACTGTTTTAGATTTTTCCAGCTTTTGCGTTTATGGGGCAAATATCATTTGAGGCTTCCCGTGGGAGCTGCCTTAACCAATGTGCTTCTCACCAAGACATGAAACATTATTTGGTAAACCACATAGAGAAAAGAATTTGAATTTTGGCATTATATTATTCAGGAACACGATTAAACAAATGCTGCGATTTGACGAAAACTTCTGGGGCTCAGTGCTTCAAAAATAAAACCTAACAGATTGTCATTTCTACCTAGCTGCCTTGATGAAAACNATGGCATTCAACGGGTTTTGCTGGATAACAAACTGGCATAAACGAGTGTATTTGCAACTTATTCTCTCTCTCGTTATATATTTATATATATATAAGGCATGTATATATATACATATATATAAGACATCTGACTTGCAAGCGTCAAGTCACCAATCGAGGATAAAGCACCAATGTGCGGTTGGATGGTTGAAGAACTACATTCGTTCGTGAAGCAAGTTGATGTTGATGGGATACCCAAGGGAATCCAGGTTGTATCACTCGTTCATAGTATTATCTAAAAAAATTTGATACTTCATTTAGTATGAAAGGAAATATAGGACAGTATGTTTTTCTCTGTGGAGCACACAACTCACAAGGTTACTGAAGGCATCTCAGTAATCCACGACCAGCTTTACGTGTCTTGTAGCCAGTGGTGTAGGCACATTCCGCAAGCTTCATTTAAGACATTTTCAGGCCCACGTTACCAGCAACTGGGTAAGCAATGGAGTGTTTCGCGAATTACGTACAATTTTTAACTGCTAAGCCTCAGGACAAGCGAAGCCATTTGCGAAACATCGAAGAGACTTAGAAAAAAAATTAGCAAAACGGTCTGTCAAAATCTTAAGTTGTGTTTTGCACGAACAGCTAGATACTGAAGCGAGGGTAACTGGGTGTACTGAGTTACCTTATTCTCATTAGGATTTCAGGGAACTAAATCATGCAGTCAAATTTTGTAGAAACACGTCCGATTTTGCATTTATGGGGCAAATATCATCTGAGGCTTCCCGTGGGAGCTGCCTAAACCAATGTGCTTCTCAGCAAGACATGAAACAATATTTGGTAAACCACATAGAGAAAAGAATTTGAAGTTTGGCATTATATTATTCAAGAACACGATTAAATGAATGCTGCCATTTGACGAAAAAGTCTGAGGCTTAGTGATTCAAAAATAAAACCTAACAGATTGTAGTTTCTACCTAGCTGCTTTGATGAAAACATCAGACGTATGTTTTGCTCAAAATATCACGCGACAGGCGTGAACCCTGAACACTTGCATATGTTTTGATGTACTCGCAAGATATCTTTTTGTCTTCGCTGCAGGTAAAATTTCACCAATTTTTCTAATGCTTGTAGCAGCCAGCTGCAATATCAAGCCTTCGTCAAGAACATTCAACACAGGCGGTTTTACCTACTGAACTTAGAATAAGATGCAACCACGGCCTTCTCCTCTTGCTCATTTGGTTCTTTGTTACATCGTCCAAGTTTTGAAATACAGAGATCTCAAGTGATCAGCATAGCTCAAGATTGTGCTCACTTATGTGAGCCGAGCACGTTGATACATTTTCAAGTAGAGTTTTGCGTAGATTCTCAGCGCACAAAGCTTGTGTGTTTAGGAGAAAAACACGTCGCACGTATTAAAAATATACGCAGCCGTTGTAACCGGATGGTATGCGAACTAACAGGGATTACCCTGTTTGTGTATGGGAGCCGGGTAAATTTATTAGAAATTCTTAAGTTTTTTGGTCTCACCCGCCATTTGCAAATCTGATGCAGCAACGCAGCCCCCATGTTACAAATGCCATTTTACAAAAATGACATTAAAGTTTCCGTTTTTTTATCGACTTCCATTGGTCTACTAGAATAAACAGAGGCTACCTCTGATACCAAAAATTTATTCCTGGTGAAGAAGTACTACGTCCGTGTTCGAAATCTTGATCGAAGTTGTTCCTTACTGATACAACAAAAAACGATTGAGGAAAATATGCATCCGAAATTTTGCAGCCTTCATGCATTCAAAAATTTGTCCAGACCTTCCAAATACTCTTACCACTAAGGTGTATACTTATTTCCTGGTATAAAATGCGTCAAGAAGTGAAAAAGCCAACCTATAATAAGTGAAGATCAAACCCTGAAATGGGTCTCATATGAAGCATCACTCACCGATGGATCGGCAGAAGTTGTGTTTTGGACCCCGTCGGTGCCATACTCTGGTTTTCCGGGGAAGCGTATTGTAATGTTTGCAAAGGCTATGAGAGCTCAATTCACCAGCTCCTTCGCAGACACACCTTTGCTGTCCCGTTCACTATCAATTTCATTTGAATCTGTTTAAAAGTGGCAAAATGCGAAGCTGGCCGGAAGGTTTTCGGTGTATGGAGAATTTTAAACTGTGTAAGATAATTTGCTTCATATTTCCTAGCTCAGAATAACTTAGTTTAACAGGGATGTAGAACCGCACCCGAAAAATGTTGAATCGCCTTAAGTACGATATTCACCCCGTGTTGATCAGACGTGTTGAAAAAGCTATCATGGAAAACGTGGTGTTCGTATGATATATATACATATACATATATATATATGTGTGCCATGAATGCAGCGGTTCATACCACTGTGGGAACGTTTGCCAGCCTCTGTGAATCACTGAAGTATAGTGGAGCGTGTCCTTGTGGCACTCGCAGAGGTTCAACTACCGGGTTGGTCAATGATTGGAGATTTTACCAAACCAAAATTCAAACCCTCTTCGTTGGTAGTCTGAAAACCCGTGGTGGGTCGTTTTTAGAAGTCATAATGCACTTATATTTCTCACAGACCATCACTGCTTTGCAGTCAGGCTTTGACACAAAGGCCGTGGTCGATGGTGTTAAATTTCCCTGGTCCTGGTCTAGGCCTCAATGCGGCATTCAAACATGGGTGCAACCGCAATGCCCACAACTAACAATACTCTCATTCTACATCAGCAATCGCATGGTGCCGTTAACTAGGCCAACGTACTTGCCACATACGGCATGGTGTATAAGCGAAAACAAGCTACTGCTGACACCTACCTTCCTTCCATTTCCGCATACTTTTCGTCCCCTTTCCGTCAACCCCCAAATAACTCTCCTTTCCTATGCACTTCGGTGTCCCTTTAATGTGGCTGTCCGGTTTTGTTGTTCGCACACTGAAGCGATGGGACAATAAGCTGCTATTGCTCACATACTATACTAGCTTGACACGGCTATGTGCTGTGTAACAGAAATAATAATTCATAATGCATGCACAACATCTGGAGTGACTGTCCAACCACTCTTCGCTGGCTTTTGTTGTGCACTACACTCGATCCAGAAGCTACTGCGGCAGGTTGTACAGGGTTCAGTATCGCCTCAAGTCACCGGGTGGAAGGACACTTGCTTGACTGGATACCCGTTGATAGTCGTCTGGAAACCTCCGTGGAGGAATCCCACAAGCGTGGCGTTCACCGTTGCCTGTTTGCTGCATCATATTCCTGGATGTCCGCCGATTGCAGGGATTCGGAATAGAAAATCTCTGCCAGTGCTGCAGCAAATTTGCACAGTTAATTTCCAACCGTCGTTCCTTAATACGATGTTGTGGCAGATGAATTTCTCAGACTGTTACGCTCCAACGTGATTTGTCTCGCTTAAAACGACAGTCAATTTATGAGGGAAACTAACCTGCTGTATCTTGCGTAGTTTGATCTTAGCTGGATGGCATCGCACGTATGTGCTGCCATGTGGATTTATGTTTTGAGCCATTCAAGTTTGGGCGTGCCTACATCTCCAGTCTGCCGTGTGCAATGCAAAACCTAGAAAAAAGTACACTGATGTAGGTGTCCCCCCAACATCCGACCTGCTCAGTAATATTTATTATTTATTTATTATATTAGAAAACTACCGAAAGCCACACCAATCAAGTGGAAATTCAGTGACGTAGCTCTGATAGAGGGCCCTACGAGGATGCTCAGACCTTGCTCCAATCCGCTTGCTTAAACAGGTACTTTTCTTAACAATGTAAACTTTCGATAAAACGCAATATATGCGAGACCCTGATGGTTTAGGATTAATAAATCCCAAAATGTCCTAGTGAACTTGTAGCTTAGAGATATTGATATGTTCAAATGAAAGATGTGGGCGGGTGAGGCTATATTTGCTTAGTTACAGGAAAGCAACCAAAAAAACACTCAAACAAAAAATCTTGACAAATGAGTTTCCATTTTACAAGGGACTGAGACTTTGTGATCGTTAGCTCTAAAGAGGATTCATGAAATTTCAGATTTTAGAAGGTTTTACGGTATCATTGAACCAGCAAATGCAGATATCTGCTTGCTGCATATGAGAGAATGGTGTTCTCCATACAGCACAAATAGCTGCTAAAATAACTTTTGCTATTTTTGAATGTGACAACAGTTCTTCTGCAACAAATTAAGGTTAGTCGTTGCGATTCCTGAAATCATACAAGTGCATCGTCCTCATGTTTACATTCAACGCACCAGTTTGGCTTACAGGCGTTCATCGCAAGTTTGATGAGTTCATGAACTATTCAAATTCATCGTCCGTGTTCCAACTTGGTCGAATAAATATGGAAAATCTGCTTGGCGGCTCACATGCTAGACTAGGTGACAAGTTTTTCTCTAGGCGCTAACATCCAAAATCGAGACACAGCAATAAACTAATCGACGAAAAACCGAACATCATTTTGTAACGCTACTAGTCCCGTGACAGCGCAATCACTGATTAAACCGAAACGTCGATATGTTTATCAAGTTGATAAAATTATATTGCCCACCTTGACAAATCTCACTCGGCAGTGACTGTATTCTATCCGCAAACAAAAAACAAACTGACCTACAGCAGATTTGAAAGCCAAAATTATGGTTGAAGATGTTGTCGACTTAAGTGATTTAGACGTTTGATGCCGTTTTTGAAAGTTAATCAAACAAAAATTCAACCAAGAGAAAAAATAAATTTTACAACTAAAGCCGCGAATCAGGTAAGTTGTTCAATCTTACGGGTCAACTGGATTTAACATTTGTGCCTGAAGAATTTAGAGCATATCGCATTCAGTATGGTAAACAAAACAGGAGTAATTCATTTTCCAAAAGATGGCCGCGATTAATTGTTTCTTTCAAGTGTTTCTACGCATGGGTAGCTCAGGGGAAGCAATTTCCACGCGCGAAGTTATCGTTCGAGCAGCCAGTCAAAGCGTGATATGGTCTCAGTAACTGATGGATGAATAAGGCAATAATCAAAGTAAGGGGCACTCACACTGTTGATCTGAGATTCAAAACTCTCCGGATTTTCGGAAGATTCGGACAGCTGATTAATTTCCGTGTTATGCTCCACGGATTTTCCGCATGTATTGGCTTCACTTTCAGGCTGAAATGTCGATGGAAAAAACGTTTTTTTCATGGTGTATTTTATGAAATAATCAGCTTTTGAATATCCCAGGCAATTCTCTGTCATGTTTTTGAGATCTAACTGATTAGCAGTAATGACCCTATTAGCCGCCGTTTTGGCTCACAAAATATCAGTGCACGCCTGACACTTGACACTTGCCGTCTCCCTGGGTGAGACCCAACAACTTATGTTGTGATGAATGATCCGGATATGTTCGCAAGAACCACGCAAATGACGTTTCGGGACAATGGACTACATAGTACCAAACAGCAAGTTGCTACCGCCGCTACCGATGTTACCGGATAAAGTGAAAATGAAAGAGATTTTAGCAACCAAATATTGTGTTGGGTGAAGAAACAGGCATCTTGAGAATCATTTCACGAGAGGCACTCTGTGAGACATACTTCGTTTGATGAAGTATGATAGAAAAGAATAGCACAGCCATTATTCTCTCCAAGTTCACGAGTTACCACACAAAGAAGCACTCCATTTACGTAAAATTTGATATCCCCATTGGTAACCTACCACACGGGCATTCGATGGCTACACTTGTATAAAAACACTGAACGCTGAATGGAGATATTGTCGAAGAATCCATCGTTAGCAAGCTGTGCTTCTCCGTACCATTCGTTTTGGTTTCAAATTACTCCTTTGTGAGCATTGCGAGCCTCAAGGTCCTGTGTGTTTTCAATGTAGGATGCATGTAGCTGTCAAACAAACCACATTGGTCTCCAATTGTTTTATCCCAGGATGTCCTACCGAGTTCTGTTATTTATGGAGCCTGGACGAACAGGCGCACCGCAATGTATAACCTATATATGCTTGCTTAGCCGATATAATAAGGAATTCTACGTTATTCTGACCCCAGTTTTTGCCCAATTGACCGCAATGTAGAACTGGTAACTTTCGCCCAACAGCACCAGCCCACCTCATTTTGGTAAATCATTTTAGGTCCCCACTTTTCACTGTTCATAATGACCAGGTCTAGTTTACCGAATTGCTGGTGCATTTCAAACTCTTGCGGGTGTTTAGGCGTTCGAGTCCAGTCCGTCTCTTGGTCTAAGCTGATTATTCATGTCAGTCTCCACATAAATTAGATTCTTGCTCCAGGCACTGGGACTCACACGATAATTTCAGTGAACAATTTGATATGAGCTGGCCAATTCTGGTTCTGCATTATCAGAAAGTATATCATGCTCATGTGATTTTGCGATTCTATTCGATGACCAAAACGAGAATTCAGTACACGTCTTGACTCAGTCGATAGACATAAAGCAGTTCATTCTTATTAGCTTGCTGCAAACTACTATCCCATTGGGCTTCCATTGAGGAGCGATACGATCATCGAGCATATCCTTCATGAAACATTGTTAATTAGTCGGCGGAGGACTGTGCCTTTTCTCAAAAGGTGCATTTGGATTCCAGGGTATAATGAGATCTCTCTAATTTACAAGGCCCACCGGTTATTTTGAAGGGGACCTTACTCGACAAGCCAAACACGTAATATTCTTCATTCACTCCCCGGGCCCAATGATATGACAAATCGTGATCAATAAACTCAGCTTGCACGCCTGCATACGACAGGACCATGACAAACAAACGTCTAAAAACGGCCGCAGTAATTGGTTGCGATGGACACACGAGAAAATCATGTAAATGGGCACTGTTGAACAACTTTTGACTCTGTTGTATACAGCAAAAATTGTGGTGGCCAAGGATGGTTCTGGTTTTGCTATTATTATCACTAAATCGTATAGTGTGGACGGGCTAAACATAGTGTATTTGTTTTACATTGAGGCGCGTTGACCTACGTTGTGATCACATAAGAAATCCATTCAACTAAGCATGTTGATCTCCTTCCATCCTTATTCTTTATGCGTGCTTCCTCTGTTGCTTATCGAAACTGAGGTTTGCTAGGACTGATTTGGGACTGATTTCCAATGCTATTCTAGTGAACAGCTGCTCTCCCCTGTTAAACATCTATTCAGGAATCCTTCATCTTCGTGAACGTCCGTTAACGCCAAAATTTTTAAAAAAGATTGCTGCTAGTAAATCCCATCTCTAAAGATAGAAACGTTGCCCAAGTTACTGCCTTCGAGAAGAAATATCTTTCTTACATGAGCAGAGAAGCAAGCCATAACGCTGAGTTTGAGTGACCTTACCACGTAACACGTAGTGTTCTCCACGCATACAATACACTCACTGAATTTCCTCATGAACTGTCTTTCAAAATTACATATAATTGGGACACCAAAGCAAATAGTCTGTTCCACACCTCCACAAATAATAAAGAGCCTCCGGGGACGGGCAACCCATGGCCCCAGGAATTGTTTGTAGACCATCAAATATCAATGAACTGCGGTTGATTCAAAGTGTAGTTCGCACACTATTCCATTATCACACATCCGACGAAGACCTTCAAGATTGCTCATACTTTCGAAGTGACCTTTTTCTGTCCCAGTTTACGAGTTGAGCAGCCTGTTTTCGGAGAACGCCCCCTTGTGTGAGTCACGATTGTGTTTTTTCGGAAAATGTATGAAGCCCTATTTTCATTTATAAGAAACATACCTCTCGCTAACGTTTTGAAGTTTGAGTATATTGTCAATACAACCTGATTGGGTCAAATACGTCCTCCTGCGCAAAGGCCACTCTATTATGCAATCTAACATTCAGCTCACAAGGAGCCTGAGAAAATTAGATTGAGCTTGATCCTTATGTCAGACACTGGGTTTTGTTGAACGGCTTTTGAATTGCTAGCAGCCCGTCTAGATTCTCCACAGTTCGGGTACCCGAGGACACTACCTACAAGTAGGTATCATACTTCAACCTAACTCTGACGTCCGCCTTGACGGCCTCAGTTGTAAACTGTTGCGATTTGGGGCAATATGTGTTGGATTGTTTTTTTTTAAATTATTTCATGACTGTGATACTCAGTCGCTAGATGTGACATCGTACAATGTCAATATGGGTAGAATTTTACATTTGGTTACAGAATTTATCCTATCAGCGAATCCAAACTACATGGATTATACGCAAAAACCGCACGTTTTTGTTCACACATATTGAGAGCCCTCTCCTAATAGCTTTCGACCATACGCTGCCCACGAGCGGCATGCTCATCTTAACATTAGGCAGAAAATGGCTCCATTCGAGCTGCACTATAAAGATAGCCTATGTGGCACAAGGTCTACCACACACTGAGTGGTTGAGATGTGATTTATTTCTGCAGCTGTGAAAAG
>SJOL01006470.1:115350-153935 GCA_004794785.1 Opisthorchis felineus
AATTGTCAAATGGTCAAATGACAATAATACGCACTCATGATGAACTCTAGCTTACCTGCGCTGACTTTTAGATTGTGCGTGTGCGGACGGATGAAAATCAACCGTATGTAAGTTACATCATGCGTTTCTATGCTTCTTCCTCAAATGGGTATTTCCCAAAGAGTGCTTCTCGTGTGCCTGCCAGAATGATTTCAAGATACAAGGTTCGTTATCCGCTATATAATTTTGCCGAAATCTCTTCGGTTTCACCCTCAATCGGTATATCAGTTAGTTGTAGCACTTGAATTCAAATTTCACAATTTCCCCCTTGAATTGCTTACGTTAAATTTTCTCAGCTGACGATCACAAGGCTAAACATTTGAGGGCCTCCATTCGAAATTTGTTGAATGAAATTTGAACAATCTCAATATGCGAATAGCCTGAGCAGATAATTGTTTTTCATTTGCTAGTGTGCCGACGCAATGCCTGCTAGGGCAAATTATGCCCTCGAATTTGAATACCTTTGTGAGCGGCGATGCACAGTTTCCGGAACAACCGCTTGCGTACGGCCAATGTTGTCATTTTTCCTCTGGGTCTAGCCATTGAATTCCCTCGGTCATTTTAACCTACAAGGATATCAGATTGTGTATAGACGACGTTATGTGCCCATTTCTAAATTACATGGGTGTTCATATGTGCGATTCGGTTGAATACAAGCTACGACATTCATTTCTGTTAGTCTTCTCCACCTGAATATGTGTCAAAGTGTGCATCACCTGCGCCTTTCAGAACGATTTCGAGAAGCATTTTCACTGTCCCAACACTTTGTAAAAGTTGCTCACAGATATGCTCTTTCGCCTTTATCCGGTATATTCAATTGGCGTAGCACTTGAATTCATATTGCATCGACATCAAATTTGCCGAACTGGAAAGCGCAAAGCTCATAATTTAAAGACCTCCGTTTGAGGTGCATGGCGGTATTTCTAGTTCCTAGGAATTCCTTAGAATGTTCTGTAACCGATCTGGCCACAGTGTGCACATACAAACTGCCAAAACCGAACTGTTCAGCAAAATATCTGGGATCGCAGGCCAATCCGTGGAGGCACACACAAAACTTCTCTAAAACCATAATTTGTATAAGGGAAATTTTCGACAACTATTTAGCAACTGGCCATCGAGAGTGAATTTTGCAAGTTTCAACTATACCAAAAACGCTAACGGATAGCATCCAGGCGGATTGTTTTAAGCGCAACGGCGACATCCATAGGTGTACACTTTAAAGACGTTCAATGATTTTAAATCCTAGGCATCAAGTCTTGACCATAATGTAAGACTACTCTTCAGCGACAACTTGGCTTCCATCCACTATTTAATCACAAAATCACGATATCGCAATATCAATGTAGTTACTCAACTTCATTATTAACAATAGAACTAACTAAGCAATTAGTAAGTTAGCCTCTATGGCATTAAATGATCAAAAGTTTAACCTGAAAATCTGAACGACAGTTAACTGGTTTTATATCTTTCATTTCAGAGTCACCTTCCCGTGATTTGAGTTTACAGAAAACGGGCACCGGTGTGACCACCAATTTGGTTGTGTATCAAACTAATAAAAACATAATTATCCATCGGTTATTTTATGATTTTCCGGAGCGGACAGGCCAGAGTGATAGCGCACATGGACGTGATAATGAAGAGGTGTCGTTTGCCATTGGATTAGGCTTCAAAGCATAGTTTAGTCCAGGTAGTCAGCGCACACAGCCCAGCGATTAGTGGCCGGTGTGTCAAACGCCCACCTGAAAGCGAAATTTCATCGCAAAGGAGACCGGACCCTACGTGACGCCCTCCAACTCGCCCGCAATTACGAGCACCCGATTGATAGCGAAGACCCAATCCCGGGTCCCGCTCCATTGTTCCCGACACGTCGCCGGTAGGGCATTAGGACCCCAAATGAATTCAAGATGAACCCTTGAAACTGTTTCTACTGTGCACGCTTTGGAAAGAATGCCAGGCGTTGTGGCCACAACTTTGATAGCGTAAAGTCTCTGCTGTCCGCTACCATCCCCAGCGCATCTGCATTAGTTTTAGTGGGGCAGTTGAATCCAAAGCCGGCGAACATCGCAGTTGCCGCCGAAGCCTCTCGTTCCACTGTTTTTATTGATTTATTGCGACCGAAGCATAACAATCGCGACAACTGCCCAGAAGGACTTACTGCTGATCGATCTATCATCTCATCACTTGGTATGAATAGGGCATTACTTTCTCCGTCAGCTGAAGTTACTGACTTAACGTTCATCTGTGCGCGAATTCACTCGGATGCAATTGTGGGTATGGATTACTTAACCATGCAGCCCGGATTGATGCCCAGACAGGTAGTGTTCGGTTCTCTAAACCAGTATGTAACAGTACCTTGTTCTCCAACATCCCAGAAACACAAAAGAATCATGTAATCAGCTTTCTAACGGAATTCTCCAGTGTGCTGAACATCTCGCGAACTTCTCTGGGAAGAACCAACGTTCTTCAACATGCCATTAATACACGTGATCATAGAACAATTCGTATTCCCTCCAGGAGGGTTCCAATATATTATCAGGGTAAACTTGACAAACTACTTTCTGAAATGTTAGGAAAAAACTATTATCCCCCATCTCCCTCATCCTGGTCTGCACCAATCGTGCTGGTGAGGTAAAAAGATGATACTTTACGGATATGTGTGGATTATCGGCAGCTGAATCAGGTCACGGTGCGTGACTCATTCCCGCTTCCACGTGTGAATGGTGCTATTGATGCAGTAGCTGGTTCAAAGTGGTTCTATCCTCAGGATTTGGTGTCTGGATATTGGAAGGTCGAGGTTCACCCGAAGAACGGTTGCAAAACGGCCTTCGCAGAGCCATCAGGTCTATATGAATTCGAAACAATGCCATTCGGACTTGTGGATGCACCAGCTACATTTCAGTGGCGTATGCAGACAGTATCTGCAGGGTTGGTATCTAGCTATTGCTTGATATACCTTAACGACATCATTGTTCCTGGCCGGAAGATGGACGAACACAACCGTCGGCTGCGAGAAGTCTTTTGTCGCCTCAAGGAAGCTGACCTAACCCTCCGCGTGGAGAAATGCAAGTTCATACAACATGAACTTCTGGTTTGGGACCATATTCCCTCTGCCGATGGGGCCCTAACGGACCCGGATAAGACCAAACACATCGCTAAGTGACCGACACCGACGGGCATCCGTGGCTTACATAGTTTCCTCGGGCTTGCATCATGCTACCGGAGATTCATTAAAAGATTTGCCACAATCAGTGCAACACTTCACAGGCTTATCCACAACGATCAAAATAATTTCGTGGATCGTAGTATTTGATGAAGCTTTTAACCACCCTAATCAGATATCAACATCTCTACCTATCTTAGCATACCCGGACTTCTCACCTGGTGCAGGAGGTTGTCTTAGATACGGACGCTAGTGAAATGGCAATCGGTGCCGTACTCTCCCGACGTGTGGCTAATTGAGAATTTGTCATCGAATATGGTAGCCGTGTCCTACTTAAACGTGAACGTAACTACTGTACCACCCGACTTGAAATGCTAGCCCTGGTGTACTTGCTCTATCACTTCCGGCCCTACCTGCTTGGGAGGCACCACCTTGTCGCCAAGGACCATCACTCACTATATTGGATGCAGAGTTTAGGCGATCCCGATGGTCAGGTTGCACGCTAGCAGGAGCGGATTCAGAAGTTTAATTTCCCTTGCATGTATCGTCTGGGCACTGGACACTCGAATGCCGATGACTTGTCTCGAAGAACACCCCAGAAACTGGAGTCTGTTATTGTGCTACTCGCGTCTAATCGAATGATCTGGGAAGAAGAACAATCTAGGGACACGGATGTTAGTGGGATTTAATGCCTCAAGATACATGGCATCCCCAGGTACTCTGGACGCGTGATGGCCTACGGGATTTCTAGTAGCAAGGAGTTTGTGGTCACGGTGGGGACAACTGCAAATTATATCTCGAGTGCTTCACCTTGTGGGTAGTCAGGAGAGCCAGACTCGTGTCGTCGTCCCACATAGTTGCTTCCTGCAAACCAACATGGCGGTCCACCAAGATTTGGGACATGCTGGAGAGAAGGAAACGGAAGCGCTACTGGTGTTTTATGCTACACCACGATATCGCGGATTACTGCAGGCATTGTTCCGTGTGCGCGAAAACTAAGACCTCGACTATAACACATGGAGCATCGCGCTTACCAATCCCCGTGCAAGGACCAAACAATCGAGTGGGTATTGATGGTTTCGGACCTCTACCGGAGACCAGAAATGGAAACCGTTTCATTGTCATCATAGTTGACTACCTAACTAAACGATGTGAAGCTGTGCCAGTGAAGCAGCAAGCTGCCTGTTCGATTTCGTCGCTATCGCGCTATGGGGTACCAATCGTGTTACACTCGATCAGGGCCCAGCTTTTGTGAGTTACTTTCTGCGGGAAGTGTGTGCACTCTTGGTAATCCATAAAACAAGGACAACACCGTTCCATCCAGAGGGAACCGGTTTGGTGGATCACACCAACAGGGCCATACAGAAAATACTAACTACCTTCGCGGATCGCTATGAGGAGGAACGGTGGGATGAACACATTCCACTTTGCTTGCTGGCCTTTCCAGTAGCTGTACACGAGTCCACAGTTGATGCGCCGACATTTCTACAACTCAACCATGACCTTCGACTGCTTTTAGATGCAGACAAGTCTGTGGTCCCTGTAGGCCTCGTTGGCAGTTGCGAGTATGTGAGTACGATCACCCCGCAAACGTCTGTTCGCGGCACTGCAAGTCGCTCGTGAAAAGATTGGTAATGCTCATCAACGCCGGATGGCTGTTTACGGACTCGTGTATGAAGTAAGTGACTATGTGCTCTTACATCGCCCAAAATCCCAGCCGGGTATGCCTGCGAAATTTCATCACGTGTATGAAGGCCCATTGTTTATCATTAGCAGGAGACCAAACAATACATATGTCATTCGTGACCCTTCTCAGCCACATAAGGATGTACGATGCATATAATAAAATCAGTTAAAGCCACATATTCCACCTTTCCCTGACGCCCAGCTGTCAACATCCTACAACCTTCCACCTGTCAGCTATACTCTTGATATCAGTACACCTGACACAAAGCACTTTCTGAGCACTGAGGATAATGCCCATGCTCGGGAGGGGGCCGAGTAACGCAATTGAAACTTGAGTGTACCTGCTTACACGTGTTTATCATATGACCCAATGTATGTGCTACTCTCCTCCTCCCTATTACAGTTGTCCCAACGAGCAACAACGAGCCCCAGGCTACAAGCAGTAGCCCGCCTGTACACCCTTTTAAGTGACTCTGAGCTATTGCTATACCTGTAATTGACTTGTGCGTGTAGTTTCGGTCTCAATACACGCACGTTGATGCTTCGCGCTGGTCTTCTCCCCTGCGTCACCCCATCTGTGCAAATGTGCGCTCTGTGTGCCTTGTGTCTCCAGTAATATCAATTCCCATATTTGCACATTTCGGAACCAGCGTGCACCGTCACTACACCCTCGTGAACGTCAGATACCGCTGCCATTCTTACGTCTCACGCTACCACGGTTCCCTTGAGTTCAGTAACTGGACGCCAACAAGCGTAAACCCGCGAATAATTATGCACTACGTGTACGGTGTTTTTACCGTCAATAGAAACCCAGTTCCCACGAGTCCGTCGACGCAGGCATATCTTCCTGTCTGAACAAGTTAGACCACAAGCTCTTGACACCAAGGACTCAGTTTCCACCACCAAAATATCACCACGCACTCGAAGACACGTCGATTAGATATCTGCCCTTTTGTATTTTACGCCATCCACAAGAAAGTCAATCCAAAATTAACACCATCAACCAATGAGCATTTGGTCTACATCCCTCGAAGAACTACACAATTATGTAAAAATGTGGAATATGAAACAGGCTCAAACGACAGTTAGTTTTTTGTGTTCGTCGGTTGTCATAATTTTAGGTTCATTCTTTTCAATATTGATGTGGTGTTGCAATTAGAGTCGTGCTGTCTCTCGCTTTTTCTGTCCGCTGGCCTCAGAAACCGCCGAATCCAAATACCGGTTTGGGGAAAGGATGCTGTTTCCATCGCCACGGATCTCACCCAATTCACACTGTCTGAAAACCTCAAGAGAAAATGAAAACAGAGGTCAGGGGGTTTCTTTCAGATTTCCAAGAATCCGCACTTCAGATTAGTAGTACACACCCAAGCCGCACTTATGTCAGTACGACAGAACGTAGATCGGTTTAAACATAACAATTTCCTGGGCGTCTAAATTTGTGTAATTACAAGCAATGTGCATTCCACGCGTCTCCAGAGTGATTTGGACTGACAAAATCCCAAATGCAATTGAACGCCTAACTTCTGGATTCCGAGCGGCTGATCGACTGTTTGTTTAGCTCTCAATTGCACAGCATATAACGCGGTAGGCAGTTCGTGATAGAACGGTTTAGTCTTCAACCGATAGCTGGGAGGTCAAGGGTTTTAATCGCTTGTAGACTTGCGTGGACTGCACCCTTGTGGATTCGTAATAATTATGAAAATTTTCGTAACAATTTCTCTATTAATCCGTATAGATTAACCCCTCAAGAAGTCTCCATTTCATCAAAATATATTTATACCATCACCATAAGATAACCGGCCCAGCAGTTATTCCTCACAGATTTGAAACCACCCGGAAAATTCATACGCGAGAAATTACACCAAATGGGCAGTGATTTGCAAATCAGGCCTCCTGGATGGGCGAGAGAATCAGTACCAAGCGTTATCTCTGCTAAAACGTACAAGTCTGTAGTACATGGACAATAGAGAAAGAGGGAAGACTGCTCTCATCTTCCCCCATGGTTCGCCAAAACTCATTTACTGACCAAAGACCAAGTTCAAGCGAATGTTTCAAAGGTTCGTAATAAACAATTGCTGGAGTACTGATTGAGGTGGTTTCCGGGGATGAGGACTCATCCAACGCAATACTTATAGAGTAGGAATACATGTAAACGCCAACCGGTAAGCATTAACTATGTTTAGTAAAATGAATACTAGGTTTGTAAAAATGATAATGACTAACACAGGGAAGTGTACTCTGAAAACAGGCTGCTCAGCACGATCATTCACACTCAGGTACATTTCCTTAGATTTCACCCAAATGTGTAGGCTCTAATGCATGTCAACCCCAAATGTGATATTTCAAACTATTTCATCCTGAGAGGGACATGTGTTAGCATGTGTCGCTTTCAAAATGGGGCAAGCTCAGCATGCCAAATGTACCCAAATGTAGAAGTCGTATCAACAATCTCAAACGACTATTCATAGGAGCTGTATTATTAATGCCGGATACATCGTGGATTGAGCAAGTAATAATGATCTCGTTTGTATTCTGTCCAATTGGATCAGAAGCAACACGAACCTAGCAAAGCTTCTAATGACATTTTAGTAAATGCAATTGAGCGGTAGGTAGCTCTCATTTAGAAATGTACTTGTAGGTTGCTTCTTTCCAGAAATCCTGGAAGCCCAAGTTGGGTATGACCTTGGCACAATACTTCGGTTTTCATTTGGCGTTTAGCACTATTGAGATAGTCACTTCACCTGATCAACCAGAGTTGATTGCTATATGATTTCTTGTGAGTGATTTCATGATGATATCATGAATGATATCCAAGCTGAAAATTAATAGGCAATCTTCTTTAGTGTTGTCATGTGCACTTCGTGAAATAAGCTCTGGACGGCCGATCTCCATGGCTTTCGTGTTGACACTTCTCAACGAGCTCACAGCACAAGAATTCGGATGCGCTTACATCTAGTATGATGTCTCAAACCAGTGTAGTGTGACCTGGAAAAACTAGTGCGCTATCCGAGCATTTCACAGGTTCCAAGTTTAAACCACGCTACGACCAAGCATATGAACAGCTGGTGGGCGGTCTCAGGTGGACTTCGACTTTCACGGTAGTTAATCAGGGTGCGCAACTACCCCTTCGTTCATCAGAGGGAAGCAAATCTGAAATTGCCTAAACGTGTTGCTTAGACGGAATGTCTCACTGCCTTTTAGTCATATCTGAAAAGGACACGAACTGCTAGTGGGCATCCGTAGCGGAGGAAATGTCGTCGGATATGCATGAGTGTACGAATGAGATATCCTCTAAAACGCATAATCACTGGCAATGTTTCCATCTACTCAGAAGAGGTTTCATGGTTTCGAATTCATGACGTTAAGGAAGAAGGCAGTCGAAATGGACAAATTTGATGTTTAGCGGAGTGTGCCCATAGTTAAAAAGGATCAGCTGTTTACCTGAATAGCAATATAAATCAATTTCAAATTGCAAATGAAACGTGGTTCCTCGAGTTGCTCGTAATAAACGTTACCTTCTGCAAGCAACAGGCGGAGTGAACACAAAGTATACTATTTGACGGAGACCAATGCATACAGCTGAATACATCGTACACACTCCCACTGCCTGGTTTATGAGGCTTCCTGATAAATCAAGACCACTACGCATAGACTATACCAGCTGTTCAAATTGAATGATTTGTGATAGAAAAAGCGAAGCTCACGATGGTTTATGGTCGCAACAATACTCGCTAGTACTAATATCGTCAAGCCTAAGTTGATTATGCAGAGTGAAAACGTTTTCAACGTTTCTCAAGTTCGACCAGTCCTTGCTGCTATTTTCATAAGCTTGTTTATGGGGGTCTCATGGTATGGAGGCGTGTAATCTGAGTTTATTTAACAGGTTTGCTAATATCCCGGAGTTTGGAAAACCGAAGCCGAAACCTCCTCATTATGTGATTGGCCTAATGAGACCACAGCACTTTTGTTTTTGTCTTTGTACAACTCACGCCGAATCAGCTGGTGCGACTAATAATTTGGAAAGCAATAATTAAGCTCTGAAATTGGAATGCCTCAATCTGAGGTGATGCACATTCTTCAGAAACACAATCGATTCTAATCTTTACAGGCTGAGTATGTTCTCCTGATATAAAGCTCAGTAGGGTCATAGTGAGGATTGCGGTAAAAATAATCCACTGTTCTATGGTTGTCGCCCAAGTCAAGATGTGTACTTGGCCGTTGATTTAAGCGCGAAACAAAATTCTGCAAAAAATTTGCTTCATGGGCCGTTCTGCTATACGTCAGCACCCAAAGCACATTGAGGACCAAAAGTAACCGGTTGTTCTCAAATGGGTCATGGAAGATAACGAGCACCGTCGATGAGCGCTTGGTGGGATGGTGCTCCCATTAGTTTCCGACTGACCAGAATAATCGTCTCAGTACATGAGAAGTACTGTTCTACTAAATACTTTTTTTATAATGCTAGATTTACAAGTTCGAAACATTACCAAATCCTGAAGACTTTGCACCACGTGAGCACTGCTAATAGAGCGGACCACGCCGACGTCAATAGGAAAACTTAGAACTCAAAATGATTGGCCGAAGAAAACTACTCCACCACCTAAGGTATTCGGGCAACAATCAACCTCAGAATATCGTAGAATGGATTACTTGCTCGGCTTAGGCATCTCATATGCCTGCACGGAAATGGATTCTAACAAGTCCATCACTCCGGATTCTACAAATAATGGAAACTATCTAACAATACTCAAATAGTAACCATGCCACTCGTTTTCATCACTCCTCCAATTTAATATGGCACACACAGGATGCCTCATATTCCATTTGAAACCATTTTTATCATGTATGTTTCTTCACCAAATACTACATACAGCTGCCGAAATTTGCTCCACTTCGACTTTGCACGGCACATCAGCCTGCGTCAATGTCGGTAAACAGATTGCCCGAAGCTCGGAAACCGAAGACCGCCGTGTAAACAGTGGAGCAAACTTTCTGAAAAGGTTTTGGAATTCTGTGGAACTGGTTTGTCGCCGGTATCTTCAGAGGGTACGCTAACCCCATGCGGTTCAGCACAACATCATGCAATAACTGAAATTTTAGAGTAGGTGCATGAAAGCCCACGACAAATTGATTCATGCACGATGAAATACTGTCCATATCAAGTCAGTAATGCGCTTGCTCCAATCTGCGTGCAGAATATGAACTTCTTGTTGTCTTGAATAGATAACCCCATAATAAATGACCGCCTCCCAAACTCCGCTTTGGACGGATAGTTAATGCAAGCTTTAAGCACAAATTCACTAGATCAAATGGCAGCTTCCTCTATCCGCCTTGGCTGTTTCGATCGATCCTGATGTGGCGCCGTTCGCTGGCCCCACGACCAACTGCCCCGCGCATGCCGCTGACCGTGCACGCGCTGCGCATCAAAATATGTCGGCTGAGCTAAAATGTCAAGGCCATTGGCATCATAAACCATGCTCTAGACCGACAGAGCAAAATCGATTCCATAGGCGAACAAACAGCCAAATTTTGGTATATCACAAATCTCCGGATCAATACATGCTGGTGATTGTAGATAGCATTACCACACATATTCGACGTTATTCAATTAATGCCTACGAAGACACTGGCACAGCACGTTATCAGTCACTGGTTACTGACCAACTTAATTTGTCCCAACATTGGTCGCGCCTTGGGTGTACAAGCTTCTTCCGTCTGTGCTGTGAGAATGCAGTGCAGGAATACCAGGTAATTCGTCTATGCCACCGGGGCGCACTACCTTGGTTGGTCGCACTTTTGCTAAATCCGTGAAACGTAGAGACCCTATACATCTCTATCACAAAGCCACCGTTTTGTCACTAATGGTAACATGCTACTGAGAATAGCCTTTGTGTGCACGGCTCCCCTCCAGTATGAAAATTGCGCTGAAATATCATACTGGCACCCTAGCCCCCAACACGCATACATACCACAGAGTGACCAGGGATAAGACACACGTACCGCCATCCAAGTCGAAACAAGCAAGCATCAATATGTCAACTCGTCTACAATCAGTCGACCAATCATGCCCGAGGGAATACAATTTTACCGCATACGTGCATTCGTGACAATGAAAAAAGTGGTTGTGATTTTCTCCCTCCCTCCGTTCGAAATCTGAGCGACCAATTTCGGAGGCTTAAATTTTTCTTTATGACATTGCTGATTAATGTCACAATGGTTGTATGGTGTGATATTTGTTTCAGACGCTATCGATGGAACAACTGATTTTAACTCTGTCGAGCTGAATAAAGGTTGAGTTTGAAAAAAAGTGTACCCATGATCTTTACGAAAAGCCTGCTTAACTGCATGGGACAACCCAACTTCTAGGCTCTCAATGATTGTCTGAGTAGAAATGCTTGAAAGTGACATAGGCATTAAGACCCATTGCACGTCAGTTTGAAGCAACAGTTCTTATGCATAGAAATAACGTGTTGGTTGCTCAGCTGATCGTTGAGCTGTTGGCTGATCTTAACAGTTAGATTTAATTAGATTGTAAACGTTTTCTCACTAATCGTGGATATGTCATCAGCGTGCGACTGAGTGCGTACTTCCTCCTCATATGCTTGCGCTTAATTGCTTTTCAAACAGTACCTGACCCACTTTCGATCCGGTATGGTGATGTTCGTGTAGCTTCACATGTCTTAGTCCATTCGTTTCTCTGAATTTCTTGTACTCTGTGGTTCTGCTTCCTGTTCATGCTTGCGCGTTCCTGACTTATGATAGGTCGTGATAAGCACCCTGAAATGGATTAGGTATTGTAGCGATTTCAAGTCCTCAATGTTTAGTTTTTGACAAAGGTTTGGCAACTTCCTAAGGCAGCAATATTTCAGGACGCTTCCAAGACGGAAATCGCTGGGGACAAGTGAATTCTGGGTTTAGAAGAAAAACACTCCTTTGCATAAGGGTTCAATCGTACGCAATGTTGGTGTCTCGAAGGTTGAATGATGATACGTTGTGTCTTGTAAAATCAGCGACTTCGGAAAATTTGATTTTTCCAAGCATCTTTCTCCAAAATGTTTCACATTATTTTTGGGAAGCAGCAAGTCCCATATTGCTAATGTACATATATTCCACTCAAAATTTTATTCAAAACAATTGATCATTCTGTCAAAATTTAGTCGCGGCAGTCGGAGATCGAGCTCGTCTCATTTGTGCTGGAGAAATTATCCGTCTCTTATAAGTTCTACCATAGTGTTCCAAATATGAAATCCGTATTTGCCGTGTGATTCCTCGATGGGATATGTACACCTGTTGTACACGACACCATTTAGGTACAAAACGAATACAACTGAAACATGAATGGTGTCCAAAAGCGTTGAACAAACTAGTGGGAGGCATCTAGAAATGACTTAAAAATTGTTTTTATTTCAACCAGTTTCACTTTTCAAGTTCACATTCCTTATTTGGAAAAATCCATTTCATTCCTTTTGTTAGCTTATTGGAAATGCGACATTCCCGTGATAGAACATAACCAAATTTCATACTATTTTATTGCTATCTGGGTGGTTATTTTCCGCTTAGGTTGCGAAATTTATGGCTTCATGATCGTCTGCAACCTGTTCATGGGCAGTGAGTCGATTTAGAACAAATGTCTACATCACAACCGCAATCATAATTTATTCTGACATCCTAACACTGAGTGTTTGTACCGCATTCAGTATTATTGCGAACAAGGCAAATGAGCAAATGCTTTTTTGTCTGGTGAATTGGCCGCCTTGAACTGCACCGTTCTGTTGTTCGGTTTGCGAGGGTAGGTAGATAATAAACTGGAACAAATGCCAGTTTTCAAGGGACATTATTCAAAATAGGTTGCCAGATAATCTGTATGTGTGGACAATTTTAGAAAACAAAATACCATTTGTCATCAGGAACTGAACATTCAACATTCACGATAAGATGAAATCGTTCACAGCATCATCTCTAGAACAAACGGTACTCCCGTTTTTCAAGCGCAGAAAGAGGTAGGATTTTCAATATTTTTGGTATCGTTCTTGAATGGTGTGCAGGAGGACTCGGTAAACTAAAGGAACTTAATTGTGATGACGGCTTAGGAGGAAAACATGCGAACAACATGTGCGCCGGCTGAGTAAGCTTTAGCATCGAAACAATACTTGAATTTTTCTCTACAGCTATTTTCAGAAAAAAACTATTAGTTTTGGACTGACTTCAAAATGATAAGTATGCGTTAGTTTGGTAAAATACGGATTTCTTGGAAATGAATGGAGCGACTTCGTTGACGTGGACTTAATCGGGCCCGCCCTTCTTATATTCTTCCTTGTGACCACGGATGAACCTCTACACATTGGTGTTGCTGCAAGCGTTTCCATTAGAATCCACGTCACCCACAGCACACAAACGATCTTTCATATTCTTCTGCCATGTTGAATTTGCCCACCTCTAGTTTCTACCACTCCAAATTAGACATGGAACGTGGAGTGTCATTTCTAGGGGCTATGAATAGATAACCCTTGCAGACTAACAGAAAGGCATAAGTCGTGCACACCGACAAAAATCCGCGTCTTCTGAGAATTGACGTGAGAATCGATAATGGCGTCAATTATGGACACTACATCACTAGCTTTACGTTAACCTGGATGTGCGATTGTGCACTGAAGTGAACAGGGAATAACACTGCCGAAAGGAGTATTAACCACAAAATAAAATTTTAATTAATCCACTGTTATTTTCTTGTTCAGTAGTCTATCTACCACGAGAGCATTGCCAACCACATATTCGTAGACTCTCGACAAAAGGGCATAAATTATGCTTTCGAGATGGGTTCATTTGAATACATATTACTACACAAGTGGTCACTGGATCGAAATACTTGACTCGGTCCTGAAAACTACACAAAGATGTTAAAAATACACTGGAAAATGTTCGTGGCAAACTGCCGCCGAGTCGTTGATTAGGCGCACTTCTTACCTTGTAGACTATTCTTGCCGGATAGTTGAGAAAGCATTTTGTGCGCGTTCCCGCAGGTGGTAATGTTCAGTGTAGCTCAGGTGGTAGCAGCATGGGCTGCAAATCTGATACAATACCTCATTAAAAATAACGTGGCTTCTTTATGTGCATTGTCCTACAGGGGACCAGCAATCAGGTAACGCGCTCATAGAAACCTGAAATCTTGTGAGCAAAGGTTTCCCAATTTCGGCTAACTTACGAACAGCACGCAAAATAACTGCAACAAACTCGGGATGCACGACAGCTTCATTTGAATTTCACCATTCTAGAATACCGGAAAGCCTGAAGAGTTGTCCTGCATGCAGATTGAATGTAAAGCTGGTTTAATTTCCTCGCGTTCTTCAGTCGCGTATACTTTGGTCGATTGCACAAAAGCGCCCAAGGCGTGTATTGTATTTCCTCACCGGATAACCAACGCTGATGAATTTGATCATACACATCCAGTGACCGTGTTGATTTGTCCGACTGATTTAAAAAACAAATTTCAAGGAGGATGGCAGCACATGCAGACCTCGTGTACGGTAAATCTGGAATTGTACCGACTGCCGAAACAATAGATCACTCTTCGTTCCAGTCTGACAAATGTAAAGTTCAAATTTGTGTTTCCAGGTTTAAGTGAGCCCTCATCGACACCACCGACTAAAATAACGACCGTAAGTTATTATTTATATTATTATTATCATATTTTTCGCATTAAAATATTCTGTATTCCTGGATAATCCCGAGTATAACCCTCTTGGTGGCCTTTCCAACCATCGGCAAGCTCGAGGCATATGAATGCATTGAATATGCTGTAAGAACGTTACGTAAAATAAAATAGATTTAGGGGCTCTGCTTTCAGGTTTGAGGACAGACTTCTGACGTCGGTCGGTTAGTCGTCCACATTGCTCCATTTTTGTACAGTACTTCAGAAACTGAGAAGGTCATCAGTGGGGTACCTTGTTTCCGTACGTCCTATATCCCATGGATGAAACGATTTCGATGTCGCAGTTGTAGTAGTTTAATTGTCTCCGATTCTGCGACCGGTGACTCCTTGAGACTCCGCAGCGATGCGCGGCTTCCTTCTTCTTCGGGGAAAGAAATCGTGTGCAAATGTGTATACTCCTGTTGCCTAGATAAAATATTTCACTGCATTTTTACCCCTGTGGTAAAATGACTGAATAATAACGGACGAACTTTCAGTCAGCGTAGTCAGTAGTTCGAGTTATGTCAGAGAGGCGCGTTTTTCAGATTAAGTGAGTTTCAGGGGCATTTCAATGGTGCGCGGCGTAAGATCCTATAAACTCCATTCAAACCATTATCCTAAATAATTGCGATGAAAACCAAATCCAGATCAGTTTGCATTCAAAATGCAACTGAAGACGGCTTTTTTATCAAAATGACACTGCTTATAAAATTGGGGAAATCCTTGGCGCAGTGCGCATTCTCGACCTTCATCATGAAAAACAAATCTTCCAGCAGCTTGCGTCTGACTGAACATTGAAGCACTGAATCGAACGGCTTACGGATGTCCCATCCAAAAAAAGCTCTTCGACGCGCGTGTGACTCATGCGTTGCATGCAGCTCGAACTTACATGTTACGCTTTGGTATGAGCATTCATTGATTTACTCTTCAGACCACGCCACATTCCAGTAAGTTGGTCCTTATATCAGTCAATAAAGCTGCACATTATAAATTTTAGTCCGCAGAACCTTTGAGAGCTTGGAAGACCGTTGCTGCTCAAATTTCACTAGTGGTTTTTACTGCACCCAGAACATTGTGTGACTGATTACGGTGGTAGTTGCGTGAACCAAGAATGCCTCTGTGTTCGGTGTAATGCAAACTGTCTCTTGCAGACCGTAACTGATATGGAAATCCTGCTGCCTCGACGCAAAAATATGACACTTTATATTCATTCCGTGGATTGCGTGGACCAACTAAGTTATGGCTTTCCCCATCTGGACACTGTTCATTTCATTCATTGTTTCAATCAGACTTCTGGCAAATTTGTTCATCAGGTAGAATTCAGTGACAACCCACGGGGTATTTTGTCAACAAGGGTATCCTGCAAGCGATACGCTGCAAGGATTATACTGCTGATATATAGAAAAATATAAACCACACGCTTGTTGTGGTCTAATTCGTGCGGCAGATTCGGTGACAACGCGCACTGTACGTTGCTGGTTACTCGCCCGTCACAGGGATCATGACAAACCCGCCGGTTGCCGATTTGACGGATCGGTGCTTGGGATTTTCCTTTTATTGCAAAGGTTTTTCAATTATTTCATTAGTCACAGATTGTTTTGCAAAAATTGCCTTTCTTCTCAATTATTTAAACGATTAGCCACCACTGATTCGAATGAGCTTGCTGAAGGCTTATCCATTTTGTACTTGCGGACCAGTTTCCAGCTTCTTGATAACAAAGCGTTACAAAATGAAATGAAAAGGATTTTGAGAACGTGTGTCAGCTTGATACAGCCAAAACTCTTTTGAGTTTCGGTATGGATACGTACGGATTATTAGGCAGAGAGACCAACTAGTGCAGGTGTTATTCCACAAACTGCCCTGACTTTTGTAATTATCGGATGATAGCGAGCAAACCTGTCTCCGGAAGAATGACCAACAACGGTTCCTCTACCAAAATTAAAAAACTGCACTCAACTACTTCAGCTGAACTGCAAGTTAAATGCCACCTGAATGCAATCAAACTGAAGCATTTGCTCCGGGGTCATTTTTTGTCAGCTTTGCAACTTCTACTTCTTAAGGACTGTAAACTGTAGCGAAACAAGGAGCAAAAGTTCTCGGGTTATTTGTAGAAAGCAGTGGTGTGCACTGTCTATCAGCGTACGCCGTGGAAACATTCCGTAGCCTAGGAAAGCCCATTGAGTAGGAAGGAATGAGAGATGCGCACCGGTGAAGCTGCCACTAATTCCAACCGAAAAGGACGCTTTGCTTATGGTGAAACAGGCGGTTGGATTTGAAGCTCTATTCCGAGGCCTTGACTCAATGGCGACCGAGTGCCCACGATGCAGTGGAACCCACGGGGAGCGGAATCTCGCATAGCGACATATCGGGATATTTGGCGATCTCGATTGGACCTCGAACTTGACGACCGTCACGGTCAGTCAACAGGGCGGCTACCGTCCCCCCAAAGACAGTAAGCGTATATGATTCTGCATGTGATGGTTTTGGTAGAGGATACCACACAATCACTTTTATATTTACTGAAATGTTCGCTGGACAAAGTAAGTCACATTTGTCTGCATTTCAATGACCATGGTGTCTGTGCATCTGCGGAATGCATTCAAATATTCAGAAAAGAGAAAAGAGAGAGAGAGAAAAGAGAAATTATATCAAAATCGACTGCATCTCATCATACTTAATACTATGTTGGTAGGAACGACGCGCATTTTTTCATGGCAATAAAGTTTTGCTGAATACCCTTGGGTGCAAACTTTCCATGTTATCTATTTAAAATTTCAAACCATGCAGGGTTCTCTCCAGCTATGCCGTTAGCTTAAATGGACTCAACAATATTCCATAGACCAACTCGGGTTATTCTGGATTTTTCCCGATGAAAGATATTTGCGTTGATTACCCGCCTGGAGCAGTTTCCGCATCGCACAGCCTGCTTCAACTCGGTACCGTCCAGTGACATTCCGTGTTCCGTCATTAAATTTGAGTGGCACTCAGTGTTGGGTGATATTTTTGAACCTAAGCGCATTTGTCCGATATTCCTGAGTTTAAATAGTCAGATTCAGGGCATTTATCGGCCAAATTACCAGGACCAACATCTATCCGTTGCGAGCATCTTAACGTGTCGGCCGACTGGATGGGGCGTAGAGTATTGCGTTGCAATCCGAGGACTGATATAACGGAGAACGTATAGTTGATCCATTTTAAGGGCCATGCGCTTTCTGTCATTGTATGTCTAGTGAATCTAAATTGGCATCATGATAAATAATTCACTCGTTTGTTTACTCCATCCGTGCACTTTTGAGCTCGACTTGTTTCGTCCACCCGTACCCGATATTCACCTTGCCCGAAATGTCACCCGTCCGACAATCCCATATTAGCGTATGTGGGTGTGAGCGTAACCTGTCTGCCTCTGTCGTACTTTCCGCGTGATCGCAAGGCTATCAAAATCACAAGATAGATCTAGGAAAGGACGACCGCAACGCACACTACCGAGCCAACATTCAGCTCGCGGTTGTCTGGTTTACGGACCTTGACACTGATCTGTGCCGGTCATTGACAGAACGGCACACTGTTTGACGCCACGATCGTAGACAATTGAAATGTGTTGTATAAGTGTGCTTAGTTCTGTGTCCATATTACTATATGCTTTTGAACCCTATTCTTCATTTTGACATTTGGGGTCGACAGAACTACGCTGTACTTAAAGTTTCAAATTGATAAACTCAACGATGGCAAACACCACCAGCAAGTATTTGGGAACGGCATTAGATTTTTTGTGAATCTATTCACTTGCACTGGAACTTAACATTCATTATGGGATTTCAAAATACACATTATTATTTCTCATTTGGCTGTGTAGTGGTTAGTCGACAGATGGACAGTCTTCGCATGCAGATAAAAGCTACCACGTTCAGGATCCCTTCGCTTTCCTTGCGTTATCCGCAACCGAGCGTGGATTGTCCTAAAGAGGCAACCATAACCAGATTCAAATGAGTCGATTCACAATTCCCATTTGAAATGAAATTCTTTACAATTTCCCGCTGTATGGATGTTGGGATATTCGGATATATTGGCATTTTAGCTGTAGGAACAAGACAGCGTCTAACTCAACATTCGTGAAGTTCAAAAAAATTTCGTTCACTCCTCTTCTGCCGTTAATCCCCTTCAGAACCATAAACGTGTTATGTGGATCGAATTGAAAGGTTTCTGCAATCGTCCGACAAAAGTGGTTCCGATGAGTTCCCATTTTATCTTATATCATCGTTCATCGTGCACCGAAATGAAACTCACAAATTATATCCCGCCTTTCGTGCGTCAGACCTGATTGACGGTCACTGTTGAGATAGCAGGAAGTCTGACGCAGAAATACTGACATTTTTCCCGCCGGATCAAAACGTATCAAAACATTCTTCTACATGTGCTAGTCAGGAACTGTGTGTATAACGAGGGGCTTTGGGTTTAGGCAGAATCCAAAAGTTAAACCAAGGTGAAACGAAACACCAACTAAGGGAAAAATTTACTGGAATGCCGTAAATGATGAATTTTCGACCGATAGAAGTGACACAATACAAAAGGGTGAAGCACAACACCATTTCAACATCAGCTGAGAAAACTATAACTTCAAGTTTATGATGAATCAAATCAGACCAATGGCCACGTTGTTGAGTATAAATGGTCCTCATGAAACAGTAAACCACATGGATACACATAACATTAGCATGAGAGTAGGAAATACGTCACCCTTATCACCGTCATCCCTATAACCATAGTCATCATCATCATCATCATCGTGGCCTTGTTCACTACCATCATAGACAGAGCACGTTAGATATCGGGGCTTCACTGTTCTGCAGTCGTAATTCTTTACTGTGAATTGAAGAGCAAACACACTGCTATCCTACTGCAAAGATTCCAAATTTCCTACACCCTAGGACACTATGGATAGAAACTAACGATAACGGCACCACTGGCCTCGATCTGTAATCACATCTTGCAGCGTCTCCAACCAGGCGCAGTAGGGATCATGCAGTCCCCAACACTGTAGGGCGAGTAGTACCAAAAATACCCAAAACTTTAGTAATGCCACTCTGTCAGGTCAACGGTTGGCTACTTCTCCGCTTCAGCTACTCTGAACTGGGCACGGAAAACAGCGTTATCTCTGCTAAAACATACTCGTCTGTAGTACATGGACAATTGAGAATGTGGGGAGACTGCTATCAATTTCCCCCATGGTTCGCCAAAACTCACTCACTGACAAAAGACCAAGTTCAAGCGAATTTTTCAAAGCTACGTTATAAACGATTGCTGGCGTACTGATTGAGGTGGTTTCGGGGATGAGGACTCATCCAACAAAATACTTATAGAGTGGGAATACATATAAGCGTCGAAACGGTAAGCAATAACTTTGTTTATTAAAATGGATAATAGGTTTGTAAAAATGGTAATGACTAACACAGGGAAGCTTACTCTGAAAACAGGCTGCTCATCACGATGATTGACACTCAGGTACATTTTCTTAGATTTCACCCAAATGTGTAGGCTCTAATGCTGTCAACCCCAAATGTGATATTTCAAACTTTTTCATCCTGAGAGGGACAGGTGTTAGCATGCGTCGCTTTCGAAATGGGGCAAGCTTAGCGTGCCAAATGTACCCAAATGCAGAAGTCGTATCAATAAACTCAAACGACTATTCATAGGAGCTGTATTATTAATGCCGGATACATCGTGGATTGAGCAAGTAATAATGATCTCGTTTGTATTCTGTCCAATTGGATCAGAAGCAACACGAACCTAGCAAAGCTTCTAATGACATTTTAGTAAATGTAATCGAGTAGTAGGTAGCACTCATTTAGAAATGTACTTTTAGGTTGCTTCTTTCAGCAGAAATCCTGGAAGCCCAAGTTGGGTATGACCTTGGCATAATACTTCAGTTTTCATTTGGCGTTTAGCACTATTGAGATAGTCACTTCACCTGATCAACCAGAGTTGATTTCGATTTGATTGCTTGTGAGTAATTTCATAATGATATCATGAATGATATCCAAGCTGAAAATTAATAGGCAATCTTCTTTAGTGTTGTCATGTGTACTTCTTGAAATAAGCTCTGGACGGCCGATCTCCGTGGCTTTCGTGCTGACTATTCTCAACGAGCTCACGGCAGAAGAATTCGAATGCGCTTACATCTAGTGTGAAGTCTCAAACTAGTGTAGTGTGACCTGGAAATACTAGTGTAACGGTGGGTACTACTGATTACGCATGCGAGTAGTATGTGTGCTCTCGAAACTTCGTCTTGATCTAATGGAAGGTGGGATTTATTACGGAATTTGTGGAACTACTTTGCGGTTTTTGCTTGCAATTGTGCGATAGTCAATGAATATCCAGGAGAGTCCAAGAAGACGCGTTCGAGACGAAGATGGATATTCCGTTTTTAAAAACAACATGCAAATTAGTGTTTAACCTTCCTGTCCAATAGTCTGTAACCGTTTAGTTGGCGTTTTCTAATAAACAACTCCGCAGCGAAGGGCTTCACTCCTTACATTTGGTGCCGTGACCAGGATAAGGAAGAGGATACCGTGGCCACAACCTTTCGAGGATGGGGATGCGCTGACCTTCCTGGAGGACTTCGAGGATGTTGCGGAGGCGGCAGGACTGGAGACCGACAGGGTTAAGTTGGCGGCACTGAAGACCCTCCTCAGAGGCCGGGCGAACGCGGCCCTGGATGCGGCCAGAAGAGGCCCTCGGAAGATGGACTGGGCCGCCGCGAAGGAAGCTCTTGCAGCGGAGTTCGACACGCCGGCCGACCGCCAGGAGGCTATGAGGCGGTTCAAGACGGCCAGCATGGGACCTGGATGTGACCCGACCGTGTTCTTCGCCAGCCTGCAGCAGTTGTTGGATCGGGCCTTGCCGGAACTGGACGGAGTATCGCGCCAGCAGTTGCTGTCCGAACAGTTCGTCGAGGGAGTCCACCCTGCGCTTCGTGCCCAGTTGCGGTTGGCAAGAGCAACTGGCCAGTTGAGTGTGGAGCACCTGGTGCATCTGGCACGGGAATTGGCCGAGGCGCCACTGGCCACGTTGCAGTCGCAGGAGAACAGGGATGAGTCAACAGTGGAGGACCTGAAGAACAAAGTGGACCAACTTGCCGGACAGCTTGCAGCAATCAAGACGGAATCTCGGAGGCACGCTCGAATGAGCCGATGCTACAGGTGTGGCATGCATGGCCACTGGAAGAATCAATGCCCTCATACCCGACCACCTGTACATAATAAAACTTTGGACTACTCCTCTTTTCCCGGGTGGGTTGCGATCAGTGCAGTCACACAGGCTACTATACAGGCCGTTGTCGAGATAGACGGGAAGAAGGAGCTGTGTCTGATTGATACGGGAGCAGGGGTATCGCTGAGACGGAGAGGGAACGAAGCTGTATGCAAACCGTGCGCGCTAGCCGTAAGAGCAGTGGGTGGATACCAACTGAAAATTGACGGATTGTCAATGCACTCAATGCGCCTAGGCGACAGGTCCGTGCAGCACGAGTTCCTTATCAGCCCAGACATTGAGCAGACAATTTTGGGAGCAGATTTTCTCAGGGGCACAGAATCCGTGGTTGATCTCAAGCGGGGAAAACTGGTGACCAAGTATGGCGCAGTCAAGCTTGAAGGTTACCCAAGCATTGCCGTGAACGAGCTGCATGTCCGAAAGCTTCCGTCCTGTAACATGCCGTCAGTACAATCCGTGGTCGAGGAATACTCCGAATTGTTCACAGGCGAAGAGGATCCGTTTGGCTTCTGCTCGTGGATTGAACACGAAATTCCGCTCTCGTCTGAATGCTTTCGACCTTACGGACTCCGTCCGCTGCCGCTCCATCTACGGGAGGAGGTCCATAAGCAAGTGCAGGAGATGTTGAAAAGTGGCATAATTGAGGAGGCCAACAGTGCATACAACTCCCCGGTTGTGCTTGTAAAGAAGGCAAATGGAAAGTATCGGTTCTGCGTGGATTTTCGGCGTTTGAACGAACTGACCGTAAATCGGGTTGTAGCTGTCCCTTCGGTGGCGGATATTTTCGATTCCCTCCAGCATTCCCGATATTTCACGGTGTTCGACTTGCGTTCCGGATATTGGCAACTATCTATCAAGGCGGAGGACCGGGAGAAAACGGCGTTCACCGTTGGGGACACCCAATATCAATTTAGACGGATGCCGTTTGGTTTGTCGGGAGCACCATTCACATTCCGGCGCTTGATGCTTCGTTTAACGAAGGGTCTACAGAATGTTGCCGTGTACGGGGATGATATCGTTGTGTACAGCAATTCGGAACCAGAGCACGCAGTTCATTTGAAGGCCGTATTGAAGCGTATCCGGGAGGCGGGCCTGCGGATAAATGAAGCCAAGACACAGCTCGCTCGGAGTTCAGTGACACTGCTGGGGCATAAAGTGGGTCACGGAGAGGTTAGCCCACTGCCAGAAAAACTGGCAAAGATCGAGGACTGTGCTGTTCCCAATTCCAAGCGATCCCTACGGCAGTTTCTTGGGCGAGCAGCATACTACAGCCGGTTTGTCCAAGATTTCAACACGATTGCTGCTCCACTGTACGACTTGCTTGGGCAAAATCGGAAGTTCGAATGGACCAGGGAAGCACACGAGGCTTTCGAACGTGTCAAAGCGCGCATGCTGGATCAGCAACTGACCCTCAAACTGCCCAGGGTCGGAGAGATGTTTACTGTTGCAACGGACGCTAGCGACCGCGGTATCGGCGCTGTCCTGAAGCAGAGGCATGGAGTTATCGAATATGCCAGTCGCGTCCTGACTAACGCTGAGCAGAAGTACTCGACTATTGAGAAAGAATGTTTAGCGATCGTCTGGGCCCTGGATAAGTGGAGGCCATACCTGCTTGGACAAAGATTTCATGTCGAGACTGATCACAAACCCCTGGAGTGGATCAGGACCACCAGAGATCCTCGCGGAAAGCTCGCGCGCTGGGCACTCCGGTTGCAAGAGTACGACTTTACGATCCGGCACGTGCCAGGGAAGGAGAATCACCTGGCTGATTGGCTGTCAAGACCAGAGGCTGAAGATGAGGCCCCCAGGATCATGATCGGTGCCAATAGCCTCGTCGTCGAACTGGATCCCGGGAGGTTGGTGCAACTCCAACGGCAGGATCCTGTGTTACGGAAGGTTGCAGCCTCCTTGTTGGATGGACGGAATATTGAGAACGGAGACGGAGACAAGGAATTGCAAATGTTCCAGAGTCACTTTGATAGATTGAGTCTGAGTGAGGCTGGCATAATTTCTTGGAACGACACTGATTCTGATGTTGTGCTGCCCGTAATACCTCGCGTCTTGAGAAGGAAGCTGATCGTCGAATGCCACGAAATGGCACACACAGGGTGCACCAAGACATACGACTTACTTCGGCAGAGGGCCTACTGGCCCGGGATGAGAAGTGAGGTGATGGATTATGTGGTGTCCTGTAAGCGGTGCCAACTGATGAAAGGGGATACGACAGGGGTAACCAATCCCATGGAACCCATTCCTGTATCAGAAATCGGCGAGTTATGGTCTGTGGACGTCATGGGCCCCTTTCCGGTGACAACCAGTGGAAATCAGTATATCGTGGTGATGACAGAACACCTGTCGCGGTGGGTCGAGGCGGCAGCCGTGCCAAACCAACGGGCGACGACAATCAGCGGAGTGGTAATGCGTCACATCGTGGCCAACCACGGGGTGCCAAAAATGATTCTAACGGATCAAGGGCCTTGCTTCGAGAGCGAAGAGTTTAGGAGTTGCTTGCAGAAGCTGGGCATCAGACGGCTGAGGACGGCACCATATCACCCGCAAACAAATGGTCTTACAGAACGCAATAACCGAACGATCAAGGAGTGGCTAGCGGCCAAAGGAGGTGATTGGGAAGTGAACCTGCCGATGGTGTTGCTCGCTCATCGGGCTTCCATACAGCCAACCACAGGCAAGTCCCCGTTCATGCTGATGTACGGTCGACATCCGCGCCTTCCAGTTGATCAGGAAATTGGGTTATGGCCGGCAACACACTTGTCTCCAGAGGAGCTAGGAGAGGAAAGGAGGAAAGCTCGAGAAAACTTGTCCGCCGCTCAGGAAAGGACTAGACAGAAAACGGCAAGTAGAAAGGCACGACCATTCCCCATAGGCGCGAAGGTTAAGTGGAAGGATCATCAGAATCCTGGAAGGAGTGGACTGGGATCGCGGAAGCTGGGCAGCCGATGGCAAGGTCCGTTTGTCGTTACCGACCGCCGGGGGAACGTCTATACAATTCAAGACGGTCGGGGATCGAAAAGAGTAAATGGGACTCAGCTCCGGAAGTGGCATGTTACACCCGAAGAGTTGCCGAAAAGACCAGCTGCCGGAGCCGACCCAACGGAGGTAAATGGAAATCAGTGGCATGCAAGCAACCATTAAATGGTGAAGGTGTGTAACGGTGGGTACTACTGATGACGCATGCGAGTAGTATGTGTGCTCTCGAAACTTCGTCTTGATCTAATGGAAGGTGGGATTTATTACGGAATTTGTGGAACTACTTTGCGGTTTTTGCTTGCAATTGTGCGATAGTCAATGAATATCCAGGAGAGTCCAAGAAGACGCGTTCGAGACGAAGATGGATATTCCGTTTTTAAAAACAACATGCAAATTAGTGTTTAACCTTCCTGTCCAATAGTCTGTAACCGTTTAGTTGGCGTTTTCTAATAAACAACTCCGCAGCGAAGGGCTTCACTCCTTACACTAGTACGCTATTCAACATTTCACAGGTACCAAGTTTAAACCATACTACCACCAAGCATATGAACAGTTGGTGAGCGGTCTCTGGTGGACTTCGACTTTCACGGTAGTTAATAAGGGTGCGCAACTACCCCTTCGTTCATCAGAGGGAAGCAAATCTGAAATTGCCTAAACGTGTTGCTTAGACGGAATGTCTCACTGCCTTTTAGTAATATCTGAAAAGGACACGAACTGCTAGTGGGCATCCGTAGCGGAGTATGTCCATGTGTGTACGTATGAGACATCCTCTTAAACGCAGAATCGCTGGTAATGTTTCCATCTCGTCAGAAGAAATTTCATGGTTTCGACTTCATGACGTTAAGGAAGAAGGCAGTCGAAATGGACAAATTTGATGTTAGCGGAGTGTGTCAATAGTTAACAAGGATCAGTTGGTTACCTGGATAGCAATGTAAACCAGTTTCAAATTGCAAATCAAACGTGGTTCCTCAAGTTTCTCCTAATAAACGTTACCTTCTGCAAGCAACATGCGAAGCAAACACAAAGTATACTATTTGACGGAGACCAATGCATACAGCTGAATACGTCGTACACGCTCCCACTGCCTAGTTTAAGAGGCTTCCTGATAAATCAAGGCCACTACGCATAGATTAGACCAGCTGTTCAAATTGAATTAGTTGTGATAGAAAAAGCGAAGCTCATGATGGTTTATGACCGCAACAATACTTGCTGGTAATAAGATCGTCAAGCCTAAGTTGATTATGCACAGTGAAAACGTTTTCGACGTTTCTCAAGTTCAACCAGTCCTTGCTGCTATTTTCATATGTTTGTTTATGGGGGTCTCGTGGTATGGAGGCGTGTAACCTGAGTTTATTTAGCAGGTTTGTGAATATCCCGGAGTTTGGAACAACGCAGCCGAAACCTCCCCATTATCTGATTGGCCTAATGAGACCACAGCATTTTTGTTTTTGTTTTTGTACAACTCACGCCGAATCAGCTGGTGCGACTAATAATTTGGACAGCACTAATTAAGCTCTGAAATTGGAATGCCTCAATCTGAGGTGATGCACATTCTTCAGAAACACGATCGATTCCAGTCTTTATAGGCTGATTATGGTATCCTGATATAAAGCTCAGTAGGGTCATAGTGAGGATTGCGGTAAAAATAATCCACTGTTCTATGGCTGTCGCCAAAGTCAAGATGTGTACTTGGCCGCTGATTTAAGCGTGAAACAAATTCTGCAATAAAATTTGCTTGATGAACTTTCTGAGCCGTTCTGCTATACGTCAGCACCCAAAGTACACTGAGGACCAAAAGTGATCGGTTCTCCTCAAATAGGTCATGGAAGATAACGAGCACCGTCGATGAGCTCTTGGTGGGGCGATGCTCCCATTAGGTTCCGAATGACCAGAATAATCGTCTCAGTACATGAGAAGTACTGTTCTGCTAAATACGTTTTTTGTAATGCCAGATCCACAAATTCTAAACATTACCAAATCCTGAAGACTTTGCACCACGTGAGCACTGCTAATAGAGCAGACCACGCTGACTTCAATGAGAAATCTTAGAACTCAAAATGATTGGCCGAAGATAACTACTCCACCACCTAAGGAATTCGGGCAACAATCGACCTCAGAATATCGTAGAATGGATTACTTGCTCGGCTTAGGCATCTCATATGCCTGCACGGAAGTGGATTCTAACAAGCCCATTCCTCTGGATTCTACAACTAATGGAAACTGTCCAACAACACTCATATAGTGACCGTGACACTCGTTCTCATCACTCATTCAATTTAATATGCCACACATAGGATGCCTCACATTCCATTTGAAACGACTTTTATCATGTATGTTTCTTCATCAAATGCTACATTCTGCTCCTGGAATTTGCTTCACTTCGACATTGAACGGCACATCAGCCTGCGTCACTGTCGGTAAACAGATTGCTCGAAGCTCGGTAACGGACAACTGGCGTGTAGACAGTACAACAAACGTTCTGATAAGGTCTTGGAATTTTGTGGATCTGGTTTGTCGCCGGTATATTCAGAGAGTACGCTAACCCCATGCGGTTCAGCACAACATCATGCAACAACCGGAAATTTCAGAATAGGTGCATGAAAGCCCGCGACAAATTGGTCCATGCACGATGAAATGCTGTCCATATCAAGTCAGTAATGCGCTCGCAGCAATCTGCGTGCAGAATATGAACTTTTTGTTGTCTTGAATAGATAACCCCATAATGAGTGACCTCCGCCTCCCAAACTCAGCTTTGGACGGATAGTTAATACAAGCTTTAAGCACAAATTCCCTAGATCAAATGGCAGCTTCCTTTATCCGTCGAGGCTGTTTCGTTTGATCCTGATGTGGCACCATTCGTTGGCCCAACGACCAACTGCCCCGCGCATGCCGCTCACCGTGCGCGCTCTGCGGATCAAAAGATGTCGGCCGAGCTAAAATGTCAAAGTCATTGGCATCGTAATCCAAGCTCTAGACCAACGGAGCAAAATCGATTCCATAGGCGAACAAACAGCCAAATTTTGGTATATCACAAATCTCCGGATCAATACATGCTGGTGATTGTAGATAGCATTACCACACATATTCGACGTTATTCAATTAATGCCTACGAAGACACTGGCACAGCACGTTATCAGTCACTGGTTACTGACCAACTTAATTTGTCCCAACATTGGTCGCGCCTTGGGTGTACAAGCTTCTTCCGTCTGTGCTGTGAGAATGCAGTGCAGGAATACCAGGTAATTCGTCTATGCCACCGGGGCGCACTACCTTGGTTGGTCGCACTTTTGCTAAATCCGTGAAACGTAGAGACCCTATACATCTCTATCACAAAGCCACCGTTTTGTCACTAATGGTAACATGCTACTGAGAATAGCCTTTGTGTGCACGGCTCCCCTCCAGTATGAAAATTGCGCTGAAATATCATACTGGCACCCTAGCCCCCAACACGCATACATACCACAGAGTGACCAGGGATAAGACACACGTACCGCCATCCAAGTCGAAACAAGCAAGCATCAATATGTCAACTCGTCTACAATCAGTCGACCAATCATGCCCGAGGGAATACAATTTTACCGCATACGTGCATTCGTGACAATGAAAAAAGTGGTTGTGATTTTCTCCCTCCCTCCGTTCGAAATCTGAGCGACCAATTTCGGAGGCTTAAATTTTTCTTTATGACATTGCTGATTAATGTCACAATGGTTGTATGGTGTGATATTTGTTTCAGACGCTATCGATGGAACAACTGATTTTAACTCTGTCGAGCTGAATAAAGGTTGAGTTTGAAAAAAAGTGTACCCATGATCTTTACGAAAAGCCTGCTTAACTGCATGGGACAACCCAACTTCTAGGCTCTCAATGATTGTCTGAGTAGAAATGCTTGAAAGTGACATAGGCATTAAGACCCATTGCACGTCAGTTTGAAGCAACAGTTCTTATGCATAGAAATAACGTGTTGGTTGCTCAGCTGATCGTTGAGCTGTTGGCTGATCTTAACAGTTAGATTTAATTAGATTGTAAACGTTTTCTCACTAATCGTGGATATGTCATCAGCGTGCGACTGAGTGCGTACTTCCTCCTCATATGCTTGCGCTTAATTGCTTTTCAAACAGTACCTGACCCACTTTCGATCCGGTATGGTGATGTTCGTGGAGCTTCACATGTCCTTGTTCATTTGTCTCTCTGAATGTCTTGTATTCTGCGGTTCTGCTCTCTTTTCATGCTTGCGCGTTCATGACTTATGTTAGGTTGAGATAAGATTAGGTATTCTACCGATTTCAAGTCCTCAATGTTTGGTATTGTGCCTGAGGCAGCAATATTTCAGCACGCTTCCAAGACGGGAATCGCTGGGGGCAAGTGAATTCTGGGTTTAGAAGAAATACGCCCCTTTGCATAAGGTTCAATCGTACGCAACGTTGGTATTTCGAAGGTTGAATGATGATACGGTGTGTCTTGTATAATCAGCGAATTCGGGAAATTTGATTTTTCCCAGCATCTTTCTTCAAAATGTTTCACATGATTTTTGGGAAGCGGAATGTCGGATATTGCTAATGTACATTTATTCCACTCAAAATTTTATTCAAAACAATTGATCATTCTGTCAAAATTTAGTCGCGGCAGTCTCAGATCGAGCTCTCCTCATTTGTGCTGGCGAAATTATCCGTCTCATAAGTTCTACCATAGTGTTCCAAATATGAAAACCGTATTTGCCGTGTGGTTTCCCCATAGTGTATGTACACCTGTTGGACACGACACCATTTTGCTACGAAGTGAATGCAACTGAAACATGAATGGTGTCCAATAGCGTTGAACAAACTAGTGGGAGACCTCTGAAATTGACTTAAAAATCGTTTTTATTCCAACCAGTTTCACTTTTTAAGTTCACATTCCTCATTTGGAAAAATCCATTTTATTTCCTTTGGTAGCTTTGTAGAAATACGACCTTCCCATGAAAGAATATAACAAAATTTATTAATATTTTATTGCTATCTGGGTGGTTATTTTCCACCTAGGTTGCGAGATTTGTGGCTTCATGATCGTCTGCAACCTGTTTATGGGCAGTGAGCCCGTCTAGAACAAATGTCTACAACACAACCACAATTGTAATTTATTCTGACATCCCAACTTTGTGTGTCTGTACTGCATTCAGTATTATTGCGAACAAGGCAAATGAGCAAATGCTTTTTTGTCTGGTGAATTGGCCGCCTTGAACTGCACCGTTCTGTTGTTCGGTTTGCGAGGGTAGGTAGATAATAAACTGGAACAAATGCCAGTTTTCAAGGGACATTAGTCAAAATAGGTTGCCAGATAATCTGTATGTGTGGACAATTTTAGAAAACAAAATACCATTTGTCATCAGGAACTGAACATTCAACATTCACGATAAGATGAAATCGTTCACAGCATCATCTCTAGAACAAACGGTACTCCCGTTTTTCAAGCGCAGAAAGAGGTAGGATTTTCAATATTTTTGGTATCGTTCTTGAATGGTGTGCAGGAGGACTCGGTAAACTAAAGGAACTTAATTGTGATGACGGCTTAGGAGGAAAACATGCGAACAACATGTGCGCCGGCTGAGTAAGCTTTAGCATCGAAACAATACTTGAATTTTTCTCTACAGCTATTTTCAGAAAAAAACTATTAGTTTTGGACTGACTTCAAAATGATAAGTATGCGTTAGTTTGGTAAAATACGGATTTCTTGGAAATGAATGGAGCGACTTCGTTGACGTGGACTTAATCGGGCCCGCCCTTCTTATATTCTTCCTTGTGACCACGGATGAACCTCTACACATTGGTGTTGCTGCAAGCGTTTCCATTAGAATCCACGTCACCCACAGCACACAAACGATCTTTCATATTCTTCTGCCATGTTGAATTTGCCCACCTCTAGTTTCTACCACTCCAAATTAGACATGGAACGTGGAGTGTCATTTCTAGGGGCTATGAATAGATAACCCTTGCAGACTAACAGAAAGGCATAAGTCGTGCACACCGACAAAAATCCGCGTCTTCTGAGAATTGACGTGAGAATCGATAATGGCGTCAATTATGGACACTACATCACTAGCTTTACGTTAACCTGGATGTGCGATTGTGCACTGAAGTGAACAGGGAATAACACTGCCGAAAGGAGTATTAACCACAAAATAAAATTTTAATTAATCCACTGTTATTTTCTTGTTCAGTAGTCTATCTACCACGAGAGCATTGCCAACCACATATTCGTAGACTCTCGACAAAAGGGCATAAATTATGCTTTCGAGATGGGTTCATTTGAATACATATTACTACACAAGTGGTCACTGGATCGAAATACTTGACTCGGTCCTGAAAACTACACAAAGATGTTAAAAATACACAGGAAAATGTTCGTGGCAAACTGCCGCCGAGTCGTTGATTAGGCGCACTTCTTACCTTGTAGACTATTCTTGCCGGATAGTTGAGAAAGCATTTTGTGCGCGTTCCCGCAGGTGGTAATGTTCAGTGTAGCTCAGGTGGTAGCAGCATGGGCTGCAAATCTGATACAATACCTCATTAAAAATAACGTGGCTTCTTTATGTGCATTGTCCTACAGGGGACCAGCAATCAGGTAACGCGCTCATAGAAACCTGAAATCTTGTGAGCAAAGGTTTCCCAATTTCGGCTAACTTACGAACAGCACGCAAAATAACTGCAACAAACTCGGGATGCACGACAGCTTCATTTGAATTTCACCATTCTAGAATACCGGAAAGCCTGAAGAGTTGTCCTGCATGCAGATTGAATGTAAAGCTGGTTTAATTTCCTCGCGTTCTTCAGTCGCGTATACTTTGGTCGATTGCACAAAAGCGCCCAAGGCGTGTATTGTATTTCCTCACCGGATAACCAACGCTGATGAATTTGATCATACACATCCAGTGACCGTGTTGATTTGTCCGACTGATTTAAAAAACAAATTTCAAGGAGGATGGCAGCACATGCAGACCTCGTGTACGGTAAATCTGGAATTGTACCGACTGCCGAAACAATAGATCACTCTTCGTTCCAGTCTGACAAATGTAAAGTTCAAATTTGTGTTTCCAGGTTTAAGTGAGCCCTCATCGACACCACCGACTAAAATAACGACCGTAAGTTATTATTTATATTATTATTATCATATTTTTCGCATTAAAATATTCTGTATTCCTGGATAATCCCGAGTATAACCCTCTTGGTGGCCTTTCCAACCATCGGCAAGCTCGAGGCATATGAATGCATTGAATATGCTGTAAGAACGTTACGTAAAATAAAATAGATTTAGGGGCTCTGCTTTCAGGTTTGAGGACAGACTTCTGACGTCGGTCGGTTAGTCGTCCACATTGCTCCATTTTTGTACAGTACTTCAGAAACTGAGAAGGTCATCAGTGGGGTACCTTGTTTCCGTACGTCCTATATCCCATGGATGAAACGATTTCGATGTCGCAGTTGTAGTAGTTTAATTGTCTCCGATTCTGCGACCGGTGACTCCTTGAGACTCCGCAGCGATGCGCGGCTTCCTTCTTCTTCGGGGAAAGAAATCGTGTGCAAATGTGTATACTCCTGTTGCCTAGATAAAATATTTCACTGCATTTTTACCCCTGTGGTAAAATGACTGAATAATAACGGACGAACTTTCAGTCAGCGTAGTCAGTAGTTCGAGTTATGTCAGAGAGGCGCGTTTTTCAGATTAAGTGAGTTTCAGGGGCATTTCAATGGTGCGCGGCGTAAGATCCTATAAACTCCATTCAAACCATTATCCTAAATAATTGCGATGAAAACCAAATCCAGATCAGTTTGCATTCAAAATGCAACTGAAGACGGCTTTTTTATCAAAATGACACTGCTTATAAAATTGGGGAAATCCTTGGCGCAGTGCGCATTCTCGACCTTCATCATGAAAAACAAATCTTCCAGCAGCTTGCGTCTGACTGAACATTGAAGCACTGAATCGAACGGCTTACGGATGTCCCATCCAAAAAAAGCTCTTCGACGGGCGTGTGACTCATGCGTTGCATGCAGCTCGAACTTACATGTTACGCTTTGGTAAGAGCATTCATTGATTTACTCTTCAGACCACGCCACATTCCAGTAAGTTGGTCCTTATATCAGTCAATAAAGCTGCACATTATAAATTTTAGCCCGCAGAACCTTTGAGAGCTTGGAAGACCGTTGCTGCTCAAATTTCACTAGTAGTTTTTACTGCACCCAGAACATTGTGTGACTGATTACCCGCCCCCAGCGCCACAACCAGTGGTCCGACACGGTAAGTTGCTCGCAACGGATAGATAGTGGTCCTGGTAATTAGGCCGATATATTCCCTGAATCTGACCATTTAAACTCAGGAATATTGGACAAATGCGCTTAGGTTCAAAGATATCACCCAACATTAAGTGCCACTCAAAATTTAACGACGAAACACGGAGTGTCACTGGACGGTATCAAGTTGAAGCAGGCTGTGCGATGCGGAAACCGCTCCTGGTGGGTAATCAACGCAATTATCTTTCATCGCGAAAAATCCAGAATAACCCTAGTTGGTCTATGGAATATGGTTATGAGTAGCTGGTTTGCTTCGTGTGAAGAACTTGATCGTCCACCCACTAAATGGTGTCTTAAAGCGTCGATGTCATGTGCTCGTTCTGCCCGTGGAGTTGCCGCATTGCAGAACAAGATTTTGGTAGTTAGTGGCGTCAATGAAGTCTCAGAATTTTTTTCCGCTGTTGAGTGTTTTACTAAAGTCACAAACGCATGAACAACGGTTGCTCAGATGCCTTCACTGTAAGCATGAGTGTGTAGTGTGAATAGGGGTTGTCAGTTTTGCGCGTCAGTGGAGTCATTCTATTCATATCTCAGAAATCCCAATATTGAACCGCTAACAAGTACGTAATATTCCGCAATAAATCCACAACAGTTTTTTTCCGAAACGCTGTACGGATAAATGGAAATGTTTCTTATGTGTGTACGTCTGGAGGTGGTAACGCAATTCAGCCGTCTCACTTGTGGGAGGCGTGTATCCGCTTCAGTTTGTCAGTTATTTCACTCCGATCCCTGCATGTGAAAGTTAAATCGTTTGTTATCTTGAGTTCGTTTTAACTTGCCTACACACTCCAATTATTTTGGATTGCCGATTCCTTGACCCACCTCGTCGAGTCTTTTGTTCTGAATGCTTTCATCTCCTGGTGAATGCTGAGCGCGCCGTGGTAATATATTGTACGTCTAGTGAACCACCAAACAGGCCGGGCCTGCTCGCTCGCCCCTGGAGAATATTCTTTTTTGTCGGTTGTAGGACAATGTATCTCTCCAGGGGCGCAGGTAATGGTTTATTCCGTGTGCTTGGACCTCTACATTATAAAGAATAACGACACAGCTCTCGCAGCACATCTCGGTTTGAAACGTTCATTCACGACATCTATTGCATTTTAGCCCTTCTCTGTAGACAGAAAAGGAGCCATCCGATTTCAACATAACGTATCATTGTTTCATAATTCAACCGACAGAAGAAATCTCCCATCGATGAACATACCACATCTCTGTGACAAACCCCCACTGTCAGGATATAATACACAGGTCTTTGATTTTCTGCATGTTAATTGCAACCACTGTGGTGCGAATGAAGAATGCGAAATGTCAACAGAAACTTCGAAACTGCGAGAAAATGTAGCAAAATATGGTCCCTCGTCATCACAACCATTCGCGTTGTCACTTATTTTGGCTGCTTACGGTTAATACTAGATGCCAACCTGCACGCACCGCTGACTACCGGGACTAAACTATGCGTGGGAGCCTAATCCAATGGCGGATGAAACCCCTTCATTATCACGCCCATGTGCGCTATCATTCTGACCTGTCCGCTCCGGAAAATCATGAAATAACCGACGGATAATTATGTTTTTTTTATCAGGTTGATACACAAACGAATTGCTGGTCACACCGGTTCCCGTTTTTTGTAAACTCAATTCACTGGAAGGTGACTTTGAAATGAAAGATATAAAACCAGTTAACTATCGTGCAGATTTTCAGCTGAAACGTTATGTGATGTCCTTGTAGGTTAAGAAGACCAAGGAAATTCAATGGCTAGACCCAGAGGATAAATGACAAAATTCGCCTACGCAGGCTGTTGTTCATAGGCCTTCCGGAAACTGTGCATCGCCGCTCACAAACGTATTCATCTTCGAGAGCATAATTTGTCCTAGCATTCCGGCGGCAACCTAGCAAATCGAAAACAGTGATCTGTTCTGGCTAATCGCATATTGAGGTTGTTCGAATTTCGTTCAACAAACTTCGATTGGAGGCCCTCGAATTATGAGCCCTGTGATCATCAGTTCAGCAAATTAAACGTAAGTAATTCAAGTGGGAAAATTGTGAAATTTGAATTCAAGTGCTACAACTAACTGGTATACCGATTGAGGGTGAAACCGAAGAGATTTCGGCAAAATTATATAGCGGATAACGAACCTTGCATCTTGAAATCATTCTGGCAGGCACACGAGAAGCACTCTTTGGGAAATACCCATTTGAGGAAGAAGCATAGAAACGCATGATGTAACTTACATACGGTTGATTTTCATCCGTCCGCACACGCACGATCTAAAAGTCAGCGCAGGTAAGCTAGAGTTCATCATGAGTGCGTATTATTGTCATTTGACCATTTGACAATTTCCGGTGACTTTCGTTCTTTCACTGTGCTTAGGGCAGCTCCCAATTACCAGGAAGTTCCAGAACGTTTATCACGGTATTGTGATTCTAGGATTTAGTCCGACAGCAAAAACGACGGTAAATTACATATCTTTACTGTAACGGCAACCCTAGAGCAGTGGGTAATTTTTAGCTTTTTGCACATTCAAACCCTCACCGGCTTCCTGTGAGTGTGATACACAGATGATACGCAGGTTACACATGCAACTGTTCATTAGCTTGCTGGAAAATGTGTATAGTCTGAGACAAATGTATCCCGATTCGAGAGTTTAATTAGTTTTCTCTTATAAGATATCCTATCAGTTGATTGGGCGGCAACCCAACATAACGAACAAACAGTGGTCTACGGTGGCTAATCAGCTAATGAAATGGTTAGGATTTCATTCATCCAGAACCGACGGTGTAAACGGACTTGATCAGTGAACTCAAACAGGATGGCTACGTACAACAAGACTGTTATACAAAATATATATATAACAGGCAGCGAGGGCTGGTCTAGCCAGACACACGTCGAAATATTTTTCGATGAGCATTATCTCCTTACTCTTGATGCTGTTGTGTACTTCGGGTTTTGTGGCGCCTCAAAATCGTCGTAAGTTTCACTCTTTCTACCACCAAAAAAGTGAACATCACTGCTAGGATGAATGTACTCGCCTCGGTTTACAGCATCCTGTATTTTTCCCCTATGATGCTGTGATGCTTGCATCGAAATGTTAGGTGTGGCTTGAAAATCATTCTTAGGTCGCACTTCGGACGATAGGTTTTGAAACATCACATTTTGTGCCAACATTCAGTTTTTGGTCAGGCTAACCTAGAGATGTTTTCGTGAAATCCAGGAAAATGTACCTCAGTCAGAGCATACTGAACGACAACGAACGGCTTGTGGGTGTTACTCATTTTACAAAGCGGAATGTTTGTGTACGGTCGAGCTTGCGTATGAACGTGAATCCGACTAACCTTTTAGTGTTTAGCTGTGTAACAAGCGACCTAGCAGGAGTTACTTGCAGTAGAAGATCTAGCGCCCGTTACACACAGGCTTTGTGTTCGCCGTAGTCACAAAATAGGCATATCGTTGGGTCTTCAAAGACGCGTGTAACAGACTACATTGCAGGCTATATCATTGTGCGGCTGCGAGATGTGCTGACCGCAGTTATAAATTGGATATGTTCAAGAGTTTGAGCACCGATATATCAGACACCACCAGAAATCGCTTAGATCAAGATCTGGTGTTCAGGGTGCAGGTTTTATTATGAAGGAGACCACACCTCACCCGAGGCCTCCATCTGGCACTCCAGGCCAAATTTGCGAGCAAATCAGTTACGCATGCCCAATTACGGACTTCTAAAAGAAGCCCTGCTTTTGGAGCGGTGGAAACCTAGATGGGCAGAATTGACATGACGAAATCCAAATTTCACATCAGAAATGTGCGCTGATGTATGCATCCGCCTCGTGGCTTGAACCAAACATCAATTGTACTGTGCTTGACATGCCATCTCTTGTCTGTTCCAGTTATCGAGTTGAGCAACGTGCTTTCTGAGTATGTTCCTTTGTGTAAGTCACTATTGTTTCTTGGGACGTCCATCAAATGCTACTCTGATTTTTATGTAAAAATACTTCCCGCTCAAAGCTTTAAATGTTGCTTACCCCAGACGTTTTGCGCAAATTGAGCGCTCTTCCTCAGAAACCGCTTCATTAAGTACTCTGGCAAATGGCTAAAACGGTGCTTCAAAAGTCCCATTCATCCTACTACTTACATAAGTTAATGCCTTTTGATGAACCACTGGCTGTAATTGTAGAAGTCCTCCCGCATACACTATGGTACAGGTACTGCAGCAAAATAGGTGCTTTTGAACGCCATACTTCAAACTGACTCTGCCGCCCGTTCTGGGGTCCTGAGTTCTAAATTGTTAACGATTCGGTGCAGTGGGTGCTAGTAGGATTGCTATTAGACAACAATTATGACATTCCGGCGTAAGCTGAATATTTGAGGCGTATTTAGCTCGAACTTAGGCAGGATTTATTGCCGGTCAACTATCATGCCGCAGATATATTTTAGGTGCCATAAGATATACCACAGCTGAAGATGCTTAATTTGCTGTAAAAGTGTCCGAATGCAGCTTTGCTTGTGATAATTCCATTGCTTTCTGTGGTCCACGGGGGTCACCTTTCAATAGATCTCAGTATTGGATTGCCCGTTGAGCAATCCAGTAATCCGGACGTTCACGGGTTTCAGTTCTACGTTCTACGCTTCTTCGTCTGTGCATCTGATGTCCTAAAGACGTTGTTCAATGATTGACTTACTCACTAAAGTTCAACGTTTTTGATGATCAGAATAGCGTCTTCCGCTTAGGAAATCAATATTTTGAGATTTATATGGAGAAGAACAATGTGTTTCAATTTTACTTCGCGATTTTTGCAATAAATATTGAACACGTTGGTGTTTCCCGTAGTTATTCACTATACTTTCATTTGTATCTCTCTGAGGCTTCATGAGATCTGTTGCGTTCATAATTTCAAATGAAGATGGGGCAGTCTCGTAGTACGTCTCGGGTGTTTGAAATACGCTAAGTTAATTTAAATCTTGAAGGCTCAGTGGAATGTCCCCCAGTCTCTTGATGCTGTTGTCACAATCAACTGAAACCACCCAAGGAAATAAAATCAAAATGTTGTTTCATTGTTTACCTCTTATTGGCAACCAGCAAGTCTACAAGAGACGAAGCCAACAGACAGAACGAAAGACGACTGTACCATCCATGATGGACTGGGCGAACAGAACAAACAAACAGGTCAGGATGGACGTCATAAGTGTTCAACAAGCAGAAAATCATTTCTCTCTCCATCGACGGCCAAGGAACACCAAAAAATACATGCTAGAACTGCCGATTTCTGCTGCACTTTGTGCGAAAAATCGTTCTTGAGTGAGCGCGGGTTTCAGTACCATCAAAAGAGGTTTCATTCTGCTGGAGTCAATGTGCCCTGTAGAACACCAAGTAAACTAGTACAAGAGTCAGAAGAAAGAGGGAAATCCATGTCCTGAATGTGGAAAGTGCTTTATAAACTG
>SJOL01006471.1:4800-15328 GCA_004794785.1 Opisthorchis felineus
CCCTACAACCTGGCCCCGAAAATCATAAATAAAAAAGCAGGTCGAATACTCCTCGACCTAGCGTCAGCGTGATTAAGATTAGTACCCATCGATTCAGAAATAATCCGTGCTGTCCACCAGCCGCTACAAACAAGAAGATTAGACCAGAGCACTTTCTTTAGCACACAGTTAGCCAGTGCTTTCCCTTTACAGGATCAGTCACACTGAAATCAAGGTTATATACCGTTGTTCCTTACTAACTCAGACAAGCAGTGGTCTTTGCTTGGTAGAGCCAACAACACAAGTGCAATGACATTTGGCTGTGCGAAAAAAGCGCCCACACCAGCCAAAGCTTTCAGAATCGTAATACCATCAGAGTCTCGTGTTATCGTGGGTCACCTTTCAGAGTGTCGGAATTCCAATACATCAGGCCTGGTGCCAGATGGGAGGAGCATTAGCTCTAGTGGCGCATAACGCCCTTTTCTTTGCCTTCCTACAACGAACCCACCAGCGCCCACCATTTTAGCCGATCTAACCCTCCTTCTCGATGGCCACAAAACGACGACGTCAAAATCAGCTAAGCACTCTAGCCTATTCTCGGTGGTGCATCGACCCACAGATGGTTTAACTTAAGTATCATAGGTGTTGTCTATCACCTTTTTTTGTGCCTGTCCAGCGGCTGCACACATGAAATCAGTTTTTGCTCCACCTAAGTTTCTTAGTTTCTTGGTTCAAAGTTTCCAGTAGTATCTTGATCAGATTGTCATTCCGTGAATGTATGCAATTAATGGATATCAACGGTACTATATTCTGGTGCAGCATTCCAGTATTACCATACACCCTACAAATATCTGTTCATTCGTTATAATCAAAACTCGCCTGGGAAGAACCAATGAAATGGCAGCTAATTTGGCTTTGTGCAAATCCATTCAAACTTTCCGAACTTTCTACGTACGCGACAGCAAACACTTACCTGCCCAATTGTTTATCAGTCATTCCAATACATGTCTACAAACCCTCTCAAACATGCTCTGTTTTGTTCAACTTCTTCTTCCACTCCTTCCTATCCGCTGATCTATTCGGATGTATCCTGTGCCGGGCTTGTTTCACAAGATACAGTTTATTTTGTTTCCTATGACTTCGGCACACAAAGTATGTCCTAGGGGGTATTTGCCAAACAGCTACAGATGCCTCCCTAATCCTCCACATCGGCGCCTACAAGGAACAACCAGCCGAGCCTTGTCTGATTACCCTTAGAATTTTGGCGTCCTCGTGGCCTCCCCGTATATACACCCCGCGCCGCTTAAAGCAGCAGCTAGCAATTTTTCACTCCCCATTAACACTAATCTTCAGCACCAAAGAAAATACTAAAACGGTATTTGCGGTATGCCCTGGTCCTTTAAAATGGGTGCTTTATTTATTCCCGAGGCAGTGTGTTTAAGCAACTTCTCCCCCCTGCCTCGTGACCTGAGCCTATTCGTTGATCTTGAATCTTCCTGCTTGCCTATCTGTCCACCCGCCATTCTTTCCTATCTAAACCACGTTTGATGCACTACAACTCTCTAACTATCCCGTTATTATTTCCTACATAATGGCGGCGCCTGCCCCCTCAGGCAATCATTTATTCAATTGCAATGAACCCATGCACTTCCACCGCACCACAAGCCTCCCTGTAAAAACAGCGTGTATGTGGGCAGTCAGCACCTCCAGCAAACTTTCTAGTGTTTCGACAAAAAATGGATACGCTTACTTATTTGCCTATAAACCCAGCTGCTTTATGCGACTAAGCAATGCATTCCCATAATTTTTACATATGGCTACACTTGCTCACTTCAATCGCTCATTACCATTTCTCGCATGAATTTCGACTGCCGTTTTTGGGATCGTGTACTGCTACATCCCTACAAAAGTCGGGAACTGCAACCCATCCCACATGCTTTATAGTTTGAGATAAAGTACACCTACAAACCTAGTGCCCTCTAGCATTCCCCTTTTACCGCTATGAGTCTAAATCTTGATGTGGCCGCCGTTTGGTCTCTCTATAACAGCCATAACAGCGGCGCCATCGATGGATCAGAGAATATCCTCACTCCATACTCGTTTTCTTTTGTCACAATTCCTCGGCCAATCAAAACTACTCTAATTATCCTAAATGATTCACCCAGGACGTTCATATAAGGGCCATCCACGATCCCAAATATGATGTCACGATAGCGGTACCACGACTTCTTACCTGGCCCTAACCAACTTTGAGGGGAGTTAGTTGTAATCCGCTAAACCTGACCCTCAGAGTTAATCATCTCGGTGCTGCGCAGCACTTTAATTTTGCGCAAGCACAAATTCAACGATTTAATTTGCAGTGCTCGTTTGATCCCCTTCGTAAGCACTACCCCTCCCTCCCAAAGCACCTTCACCCTAAATCCCATCCAACGGCGATACCAATGGGTCTATCCAGTTTCACTGTGCACCNCAGTCCCCCTTTTAATAGGCAGCATCGGTCCTCCTACGTTACCACGGAATATGCATGAAAACGCTCAAACAGCCATGAATCGCCCTTGTTTTTCCCAAAGATAGGGCAGGGATCCCTCAGAGAAAACTTTGATCAGCTTGCGCGCTTTATCCATATCTCCAATACATATTTGCCCCAGTGGTTGAGCCCTACAACCTGGCCCCGAAAATCATAAATAAAAAAGCAGGCCGAATACTCCTTGATTAGGATTAGTACCCATTGATTCAGAAAGAATCCGTGCTGCCCACCAGCCGCTACAAACAAGAAGATTAGACCAGAGCACTTTCTTTAGCACACAGTTAGCTAGTGCTTTCCCTTCACAGTATCAGTCACACTGAAATCAAGGTTATATACCGCTGTTCCTTACTAACTCAGACAAGCAGTGGTCCTTGCTTGGCAGAGCCAACAACACACGTGCAATGACATTTGGCGGTGCGAAAAAAGCGCCCACACCAGCCAAAGCTTTCAGAATCGGAATATCATCAGAGTCTCTTGTTATCGTGGGTCACCTTTCAGAGTGTCGGAATTCCAATACATCTGGCCTGGTGCCAGATGGGAGGAGCATTAGCTCTAGTGGCGCATAACACTCTTTTCCTTGCCTTCCTACAACGAACCCACCAGCGCCCACCATTTTAGCCGATATAACCCTCCTTCTCGCTGGCCACAAAACGACGACGTCAAAATCAGCTAAACACTCCAGCCTATTCTCAGTGGTGCACCGACCCACAAATGGTTTAACTTAAGTATCATAGGTGTTTTCTATCACCTTTTTTTGCGCCTCTCCAGCGGCTGCACACAGCAAATCAGTTTTTGCTTCTTCTAAGTTTCTTAGTTTCTTGGTTCAAAGATTCCAGTAGTATCTTGATCAGATTGTCATTCCGTGAATGTATGCAATTAGTGAATATCAACGGTACTATATTCTAGCGTAGCATTCCAGTATTACCATACACCCTACAAATATCTGTTCATCCGTTATAATCAAAACTGGCCTGGGAAGAACCAATGAAATGGCAGCTAATTTGGCTTTGTGCAAATCCATTCAAACTTTCCGAACCTTCTATGTACACGACCGCAAACACTTACCTGCCCAATTGTTTATCAATCATTCCAATACATGTCTACAAACCCCCTCAAACATGCTCTATTTGTTCAACTTCTTCTTCCACTCCTTCCTATCCGCTGATCTATTCGGATATATACTGTGCCGTGCTTGTTTCACAAGATACAGTTTATTTTGTTTCCTATGACTTGGGCACACAAAGTATGTCCTAGGGGGTATTTAACAAACAGCTACAGATGCCTCCCTAATCCTCCACATCGGCGCCTACAAGGAACAACCAGCCGAGCCTAGTCTGATTACCCTTAGAATTTTGGCGTCCTCGTGGCCTCCTCGTATATACACCCCGCGCCGTTTAAAGCAGCAGCTAGCAATTTTTCACTCCCCCTTAACACTAATCTTCAGCACCAAAGAAAATACTAAAATGGTATTTGCGGTATGCCCTGATCCTTTAAAATGGGTTTTTATGGTCAGCAGCCTGCGTAAAGAACGTCCGGTGCTTTATTTATTCCCGAGGCAGTGTGTTTAAGCAACTTCTCCCCCCTGCCTCGTGACCTGTGCCTATTCGTTTATCTTGAATCTTCCTGCTTGCCCATCTGTCCACCCGCCATTGTTTCCTATCTAATCCACGTTTATTGCACTACAACTCTCTAACCACCCCGTTATTATTTCCAACATAATGGCGGCACCTGCCCTCTCAGGCAATCATTTATTCAATTGCAATGAACCCATGCACTTTCACCGCACCACAAGCCTCCTTGTAAAAACAGCGTGTATGTGGGCAGTCAGCACCTCCAGCAATCTTTCTAGTGTTTCGACAAAACATGGACACGTTTACTTATTTGTCTATAAACCCAGCTGCTTTATGCGACCAAGCACTGCATTCCCATAATTTTTACATATGGCTACACTTGCTCACTTCAATCGCTCATTGCCATTTCTCGCATGAATTTCGACTGCCGTTTTTGAGATCGTGTACTGCTGCATCCCTACAAAAGTCGGAAACTGTAACCCATCCCACATGCTTTATAGTTTGAGATAAAGTACACCTACAAACCTAGTGCCCTCTAGCATTCCCCTTTTACCACTGTGAGTCTAACTCTTGATGTGGCTGCCGTTTGGTCTCTCTATAACAGCCATAACAGCGGCGCCATCGGTGGATCAGAGAATATCCTCACTCCATACTCGTTTTCTTTTGTCACAATTCCTCCGCCAATCAAAACTACTCTAATTATCCTAAACGATTCACCCAGGACGTTCATATAAGGGCCATCCACGATCCCAAATATGATGTCACGATGGCGGTACCACGACTTCTTACCTGACCCTAACCAACTTTGAGAGGAGTTAGTTGTAATCCGCTAAACCTGACCCTCAGATTTAATCATCTCGGTGCTGCGCAGTAATTTAATTTTGCGCAAGCACACATTCAACGATTTAATTTGCGGTGCTCGTTTGATCCCCTTCGTAAGCACTACCCCTCCCTCCCAAAGCACCTTCACCCTAAATCCCATCCAACGGCGATACCAATGGGTCTATCCAGTTTCACTGTGCACCGTACTTCTGTGATACAATCTGCCATTTGTCCCTGATGCGGATTCCTCTACCTCACAAGCCCCGTCTACACACTTCGTGACCCTGGATATTAACCCAACTGTCCAAGGCCACTCATAGTAACGGTTTATAGCTTTAGTTTAAATCAGTAGGCCTTATCACTGAAATACTCGTATTTCTCCTGCCTTGTTTTTTTAGTATTTTGTGTTTCGCAGTTAACAATTTCTTATCAAGTGATAACCATATACTCCTTCCCCTCCGTAGTGTTGTTGCCCCCTGCGTCTAAAGTATAACGATCCAATCGGGCCTCAATTGGTATATCCCCTTCAAGCTGAGAAATAAACATTATTAAAATTATTAACGCGTCAGTGTTGCAACAAATATCAGATCGGTGGCTTTGACAGTAACCCCTAGACATTTTCTTTTAAAAGGCTGAATGGAAGCCTCACCTGTCCGTAATGCCCTTCAAAATACTACTGCTGTTACTACGTTACAGCTGCACATTGATTTCGAGGATACGATGCGCTGGGATTCGGCGCTGTTGCACAAATTCACACGATAACACCCTTTTACCGGAGCGCATCACAGCCGCAGCTGCTCTCTTTCTGGAGCAGCGGAGGCAAGCAAAAAAGCTGTTGAGTAATGGGTTCAAATTTTGGCAACATGCCTACAACAGCTCACCTTTTAACCAGCAGGGTTCATTAATACAGCAGGTGAGGTGAAAATGTAAGCGATCTTCTTGACACCGGAGGGCATCAAAAGGTGTCAGCGGTCCACGTAAACCTCGTAAATATCGGTTTGTTTAAATTCTCACTCGAGTTGTGGCCGTTTATCATTTGTCAGTGCAGCATTCCGTTCGTCGTGAATGCTCACAATCATTGCAGCAGGATGTGCATTTGAAAAGTCGATTGCTCCGTGGGGCGTGCATATCTTTGGACTTGTAGTGGTCCCAGTTTGTGCAACATCTCCTTATTTATTTTCTTCTGAGAAATGTCTAGGTGTAACATCGGTGTCACTTAAGTGTGCATATAAGATATTTATAGCAATAATAATGACAGGTTAATTTCACAACTTATAAAGGGCATAACAAAGGTCTTCACTAGTGATTGTGGAAGCATCTTGAGATAACATATACGTACAGTTTTCTACTTCACGAAAAGACATTGTACCCGATTGCCGAGTAAAAGTTAGCGCGTGATATCAACACCGCCAGATAGAAGGAGCGATTGCTTATAGACATGCATTTGTCAACCGTCGAGGCCACATTATTAATTGCATCAGAAAAAAGAAGTTGTTAGTCCCATTGCGATGATACAGTCTTTTTGATGCAGTGACAATTGGCAAGGTCTTTTATGAACAGCATGCACACAATTTATCCATCGTCCCCCGAAATTTTCCGCCAACCCCAAAGGCACGGTGTATGCCCTTCGTACACTCATTTGAGCCAATAATGTTAAAGGGCTAACCTATCTAAAATTTACTCGGGGGTGTCAGAATAACGTACGTGGTTTTCAGTCAACCGTCGGTGCTCTGTAAAAGGTTGTTCGTTACACTGGGTGAAAATTGTAGCCGCAGTTGCTGTATGGTGGGCCTTAAATTAGTGGGCAACTCGCGTATCCGGGCGGAGCGATCTGTCTAAACCGTGTTGAAATTCACATGCTCTTGAAGTACCAAAAAGGAAACCTGTCTTGTGGAGTTGTTCAGACAGACCATCCAGCAAAGTGTGTCGAGTGATAAATGTCAGAGATTGTCAATATCCAAAAGACGCTACGTGAGAGGAACATCATTTTGGACGGAATTTGACACAAAAACATAACATCGCAACAAAAGATGAAAACGGTTGACATTTTTATCCAAAGGAAAGACTTGGCTCTGCACCACTCACTGATTATATCCCTGAGCGTGCCAGGCGGTTTATACAAAAGGATAACTCATTTCTTTTCACAAAGACATGCAAGACTAAGGAACGGTATTTATGGTATTCGTGGCAAAAAATTGTAGAACCGGTGCCAGTGTACTGTTAGTGATTTGAAAAATACTCACGCAAAGCGCTTGCTAACCAGTGTTACGGTGTTATCAACGACGCTTTGCAAACGACGGAGTGACGCAGTTCCCTGTGGTCTGGTGGAGCGTACTTGGCTGGAGTTTGCCTCCACTGGGTCAAGCAAGAAACTTGCTTTGCCATGCCCGATAAAAAAATCAAAAATATCATACGACTATACTTTAATTAACTAATCCCATTTCAAACGCCAAGCTTCAACGTAGCACGGCATCATATGGACATTTTTGGTTTGATTGTGCGTGCGTGGTTGAGGTACGATTTTATAAGCAGCCCTTTTCACAATCCTGGGGTTCTAGAAAAGATAATAAATACTGGAGGATAATGGACATCGTAGCCCAGCGTAAGCAAGCACGTCAAGTCTGGCTCCTGCTTGTTTACACTGTGTGCACATTTGAAAAAGTTGACTGAACCTCTGAGAAAAACCAAGGGCATTTCGGAAAGAGTCCACAAAAACCCAGAGATTATGCGTGTGCCGTGGTTATTATGCGTCACAAACCTTGTGGTCCCAGAGATAAAAAGAGGGATTGTGCAAACCAAAAAAAACATAAGCCCTCAAGTTATCGCAGCATTGAAGAAGGAAGGTTAACATTTCTGAGTCATAATCACGGCGGGGTTTTAATAATTTGGGTCATGTCTTGTTAAGGCTTAATCTGACGCGAGTTGAATGGGCGAAAACCAACCATAACCTTAGCTCCTTGAACAGCACCTAGACCAGTGATCAGACAACCGAGAGCACGAAATTGTTACCAAGATTCCTGCAACGTGCAACACTTACATTTACGACTACTAAAAATAACCCGCTCTGCCCCGGAATCTTGCTAATCAAATGCTCGCACCCTGGCTGCGCCATACCTGAACTTGGTGTATCACTGCATACCTAACCCGCAGGAAAGACCCTCACAAAAATTCCTGGATATAAAACCTATAATAGAAACAAAAGGCTAGCTTCTGGTCAGGGCCCGGAACTCTCAAAAGCTGCTCTTCCAATATTTTCCATCACCATAAGAATGCCTCACAACCAGCACCTACAAATCTGTGGCAGATGCCTAATGCCAACGACCCTTGTTTCATCCAACATCCATACTAGATAGTGTCAAAGCCTTCCGCACCACACCTTAAGCTTTCCCACCCAACACCTTGTACGTTCGATGGCCACCACCTCACGCTGGGTCCCTCAGCCCCAAGCCTACTCTCTACACGTTGCAAAACTATCGTCACTTCGCATCCCTGGCGGCTGTAATGGACAATTCGGTATCCACTATATATTTTTCATGCAGCATTAATTTGTAATTCTTATCTTTTAACTGTCCCTTGGAAAACTTAGTTTCCATTGCAAACCAGCAATTACGCACTCCAAATATGAGGACCATTCCCGGCAAAGCACTAATAACTATGAACCAGTAGGTATTGCTCTGCAACCTCATGGAGATCATCAATCGATGTGTAAAACTTATTCTCTCCTCGACTAGCCTGTTCCGGACCTTTCAACACGGCTACTTCAATTCGCTCTTTTTCCACCAACAGACCAAACTTTTGCCACTGTCCTGACCGCTGCTAAAACTGGACAAAGGTAAACTGTGTTCTTTGCTTTCTTGTGGGACCTCCAGATAATTCGGCAAGACAAAACTGCCGATTGTTTGGAAAGCCAAGGCAGTCTTCGTTCAGTATCCGCCAATTGACGTCATCCATGCGTGATCAATAATCCAGGTTCACAGTCGGCGGGGTGATTTCCTCTTGTTTTAATGTTATCTGTGTGTTCCCGTAGATTATCATCGGGCAAAAGTTCCTTGCCATTTTCCTTTGCATGCTCTCTGCCATCCTCCATCCGGCCTAGACTGAACATTCCCTGCGGTTGGGAAGCCCCTAATTTCTACAAATATTGACAGACGTCTGTTACCGCTGATCCCAGAACAGCCAGTCTCTTCTCAATTTCCACAAAGCTGTACATGTCCTATCAAACCAGCCGACTACATCTCTGTCCTATTGCTACCATCCGGGTCCCAAACAACACCCAATGTTGACCGTCGCAGGCACTCTAAAATCCGGTTCCCACTTGGTATTTCCCCGACTGCTGGTACCTCATCCCTCGACAAAGGCTTTGAAATTGTCAATTTCCTCCATCTTCCGTTCTCTTCCATAGATCAGCACTATTTTTAATGCAATGTATCCCTCATTTATCCGGCCGCAGTGGGAGTCCTGTAGTTCAGTTAAATTTTCCTGACCATCGCCTGATAAGATTGAGCTGGAGAATGTCCACATGGGTGGCTATAAAATCGATTTTTTCCACTACAAGTTATACTATTTGCCAGCGGAATTGTTCCGCCTTAACCTACTACGCACTAGCTTTTTAGCAGTTCACGTCATACCCACGCCAGTACTGGCTCTGTTTTCTGGGACAAACTTCCCTAATCCTCAATGTTTCTTCCTTCTCTCTAAGGATTCCGACTCCCCTCAGTTGTATTTTCTCGCTGATTAAATCTGTTATCCAGCATCCAGTACCCGTATCCAGTCACCATGAAAAACAGAATGTTATTTCAAGCTGGCCTGGCTAGTCTTCGCACAGTATGGTACACTTCTAATTAATGCTCGTCCAAACTCGCTTCTGCACTGCTTATGTACTTATGCCAACCGCCACAAATCCATTTCGCCACGCATGTCGAAGTCTACGTTTTGCGAATTACCTGAAACGTCAAGGTTCCCAAGCCACCGCGCTTCAAATGAAGGCCGACTCAGCAAATATGTCTTCAGGGAGCTGGCACATTCCTCTGAATGCTAACAATGAATCCATATGTAGTATGGAGGGGGCTTAGTAAACGCTTTTATCGTGCATGTCGAGAATGGATCAGAAGATATCGATAAGCCAGGTACTAAAAGGATTTAGATATGTTGCTCGATTTTATCTTGTCACTTCCACTCTATTGCTGAAATTCGGTCAAAAAGTCCTTCGTCGTCCCACAGATGACCCGACCTATCTTTCCCGGTACGACTTGCGTGGACTTCCATTTAAACTATGGAGCCTACTTCAGACGGCCTCGTGAATAAGCCGGCCAATTGGTCTACACGTGACCCAAGAACCTCGTAACCCTTGCTGAGTGCGTCTAAGAAGCTGCCACGAAATTTGTCGTCGGGCTTAAATTGGTTGGCGAAAAACTTCAGAAGACACTTGATCGCTTTCCCCTAGATTATCGTCGCCTCCGATGGGATCTCACACTTAGTGATGCCTCTAATGAATGAGGTTCGGCCGACAGTATTTTCACTGCGGAGGTGACATGGCAGGAGAAATTTTGAGACTAGAGCACGCGCTTTTATTAGATAACAACTTTTCTTGCTCTAGGTATTTGATGCGTGGAATAAGTTCCCTTGACTG